>JARQOC010000002.1:646380642-646383142 GCA_033576535.1 Allobates femoralis
GAATTTTATCTCAAGACTTCCAGAAAGGTCGTCAGCATCTTAAAAAGTCAGGTAGACTCGAGCCTCCATGTTATATGACAACTACTTATTAAGTCTTTAAGATGCCCCCATCCTAAGACACAAGGCCAAAACACAGCAGTCTGATGGTAACAATGATGGACATAGAGAACCAGCCACCACCTCAAGGTAATTTAGTGATTCATTCTATCTATCTATCTATCTATCTATCTATCTATCTATCTATCTATCTATCTATCTATCTATCATGCATCTATCATCATCATCATCATCATCATCATCATCTATTCAGCTATCTGCTTCTTGTCTATCGTTTTCTCTCTCCAGTATATCTACAGTATCTCGGTTTTCTTGAAAATATCTAATCCTTGATGACTCACAAACAGAAAAAGTCCATAAGGGTAAGGATTGGTGACTGACCTGGTCATTCATCCATACCTCATCTACCTATCCACTTCTAATCATAAAAAAATGATGTGATAGACACTGTATGACCACATATGCATCCCCTGTCAGTGCATAGATAGATAGATACTGTAGATAGATAGATAGATAGATAGATAGATATGATAGGATAGATAGATAGATAGATAGATAGATAGATAGATAGATAGATAGATATTGCTGATCTGCACTATTTATCTGTTTATAGGTCTGGAACTTGCTATACCTTATGGAGACAGCGAAGTAGGTCTCTATATTCTATTATATCTATGTCTCTATATCTGTCTCTATTTAATTTAACCCTTCCTTATTTGGGGCATGTACAGACACTGAGCTATGATGGATTGTTATTTTACTGAACGTGAGTCATTTTTCCAATATCCACCACAAAAGACATTACTAAAAAAAAGATATCTAAAGTAACTTGGATTATTGGGTTGATCACTGATATACTTTAATTAGGTTGACCACTATATATCAGTGTGGTTAACCAGTATTTCAGAAGGAAAAATATTTTGAAGGAAATGGAAAAATGGTCGATACATAACAGATAGAGATAATAGACTTTTAGACCTATATCTTTGTATCTCTCTCTCCATATATATACTTATATCCATAGATAGATGTAATATGGAGTATTATGTATATTGTTTCCAGGGAAACCACACATCTGCACTATGGAGCAGCACTGCAGTGTAGTAGGTGTAAATGGAAATTGTTATAGATCAGTGGAGAGAAGATGTGTGATCATGACAGTGTCATGGCTCCCTACATCCAGGTGTACCAGTGGCTCCAGAGACAGAGCTGAGATGGGCCCCATGTCCATCTTCATATATCATAGCCTTCACATTCCCTTTAAGCAAAGTAAAAATAAAGGGGGGGGGGGAGCAGACCCTGCAGCTCTGACATTGAGCCCACTGTCTATGTGTTGTCAATCACTCATCCTTCAGCTCTCAGTCCTGTAGAACTTGGGAAGTCATCACCACATGGTAGCAAACAGAACCAAGTGTGCTCTTATTTCCCCTTGATCATGGAATGTGGACTACAGAACAGTCCGGCATCACATGAACCTCATAACTGCATACATTGATCATATCTATAAGTGTGGTGATAACCTTGTAATTGAAAAAAATATGTGATTATTAATGAAACAAAACATTTAGTTGTATATCTATTTATTAATCTATCCAATCCTCCATTATCTATCTATCTATCTATCTATCTATCTATCTATCTATCTATCTCTCTATCCATAATTATCTATCTATCTATCTATCTATCTATCTATCTATCTATCTATCTATCTATCTCTATATTTCTATCTATCTATCTATCTATCTATCTATCTATCTATCTATCTATCTATCTATCTATATCTATATTTTATCTATCTATCTATCTATCTATCTATCTATCTATCTATCTATCTATCTATCTATCTATCTATCTATCTATCTATCTACTATCTCTTGTGTATAGAATTGTGTATATTGTATTATATTTCTGGTACATTCTATGTATTGCAGTCTTTGGATATCAGTTTTATCAGCTCTGTTGTGTATAAGTGACCACCTCTGATCACACATTAGAATGCTGGCAGAAGTTGGCATATTAGACATCTTAGTATTATTATGTGTAGAGTAATACTATGAACAGATGCAGATATTTATCAAACCCTGCAGAATCATTTTGTGCTCATGACTGTTAAGTGAATCATTGATAATTTAGTTGTTTAAATCCAACTTCTTTGTGGAAATAAGATTTGTGCCTCTTCTATTTGTGTAGAATAAATGTATTTGTTCATATAATTATTACTAAACGAGCAGTTTACGGCATATGCTTATCATACTTTATTATACTACTGCTCAGTAATAACAATAATATATCGGGGTATATGATTATTATAAAATGCTAGGTCTAGGATGCATACACACACCACACACACACACACACACACACACTTATTAAATAGTAGTAAAGTCAACACATCTAGCACATATCTATCTATCTATCTATCTATCTATATCTATCTATCTAT
>JARQOC010000002.1:646385642-646602856 GCA_033576535.1 Allobates femoralis
CTGTACATTTATTATTTGACTCTGTAGATTCAGGACCTTGGTTTTATCAAGACTTTAATGTGGTTGCTATTGGTGGCAGTTAAGTTTAGCTAAATCTTCATAGTTTTGAACCTGACAACAAGCCTGATATCCTCTTAATTAAATGTCTATTTTGTAATTAGGGACATATAGTGTGTCCTGAGAACTGAGAACCTACAGCAAACATAGAGCTGGGCCAGTGTACAAGGGCAGAACCTGTGTCTGTGATAATGGGCTGCATTATCCCCCCAAAGGAGCACAGGGGATAGGATATCTCATAAGCAGCTAATTGACTTTTGTGGATCACAGGTGCTGAAATGAAGAGGAGACATAGAACACAAGTGATATATACCTCCAAATAGACACAGATGCCCTGTGATGGCTGTCAGCAGGAAAATAGGAAAGCAAAAGGTTCCCAGAATACTGCAATGATTTGTTTTATTAAACAAATAAGGTCTAACATTAAAAAATTATGTTTTTACTAAGTAACTTTAGGGTAGACCCCCAGATCAATTTTACTGGAGGGCTTTAGGCATCACAGTCCAATCAGAGATGATAATAGATCTCAATGAGACAGCTGGTGTAGACAGGTTAAGGATTGGCAGCTAATGATGGGTCAGTGCTTTATGTTCATTCCTGGCTAAAATTTGCTGGAGAACAACAGAAAACAGAAATACCATCCAAGATAATCCACTGAATGGTCATTGTGCAATGTATAGTGTTGAGAACCGTATAGAAGCTCAGTGGCATTGAGAATTAATTTGTTTTATATACTGGAAGACGATAACTATCCTTGGTTATCATTGTAATAGGTAATACATTTCAATGGCTGTCCTAGTCTTATACATGTCTACAGTCTGGTATAAAATAAATATAAATATTTTTATTAATTTTATTTACATTATTTTTATTATTTTTAATTTTTTACCACCGCATATTATTTCTAGGTGAGTAAGGCCAGTTTCATATCACATTTATCCATGTAAACTGGACAGACCCGGATCCAAATTTGTCACCCATGTATCCCTATGGTGCTGGATTGGCCTTATTTAGCCTCCGATTTGGTGCTCTTCTGGGAGGATCCAGTTTTGTCGGATTTTTGCATCAGACACAAAATCGGAGCCTGCAGCATTTTTTGTGTCCAATGCAAAAATCGGACAAAACCGGATTCCTCCCGGATATGGCACGATCCGGCGCCCATAGCATGGGAGTTTATGGGCACCCGATCGCCCTGGATCCGACAAAAAGTCGGACCGGTTCCCGGATACATGGTACGAAGAGCGGCAGATGTTAAAAGCAGCACCATGGACAGAGCTCCATGGCTGAAATTTCAGCACCGTGGCCAGCTCCCCTGCACTCGTGATGCTGAAATTTCAGCACTGGACAGTGGCAGAAACAAAGACGGCAAAAAGCAAGAGATTTGCCCTCCGGTTCTGCTCATCCTGGGCTGATAGGTTGTGTCTGGTGCATCCTGCAAAACACCGGACACAGCCTGACAGCCAAAAATTGTGGTGTGAAGCCGGCCTAACAGATTCTCCAGCAGAAAATATAGAAAAAAACCCCAAAAAACCATGGAAATTCCTTTTCGATTCTTGCTTCTTCATTGATCCATTATGAAATGGGAGTCACAGTGGGGCACACCGCTGACGCGTTTCGACCAACGCAGAGTCGTGATTGCAGATTCTCCAGCCCCAATTCAGTTTCCATGTTATTATTTATTATTATAGCACCATTTATTCCATGCCGCTTTACATATCTGATCATTATATCAACACTCTGAAATCAATGTCCTAGGAAGCCACTTACTTTAATGGTGGATATAGGCAGGAATTATTACTCTGTGAATTTTATTTATATGTTTCTCCAAAAAAATACCACTGTTCTGTACCAATGTTTTAGCCATTCTTATCAAACCCTGTCTCCATTTGGACTCACAAATATGCGCTCAATGACGCATATCATAGGAAGCTATATCTATGTCATTAGGTCAAGGCAATTGCCCAACTCCCACCCAATGTTTTTCCCAGTGTGACTGGACACCATTCATTTGTACCAGTCTGATCTATGACAACCTACAGGACCACAGATCCCATTATATACCCCCTTCATAGAAATAACACACTTTTGGCTTTTTCATATGGCATGTCAATAGGAGAATCAGGGAAGATGGCTGTCAGAAAAATTTCACAACTTTGTTTTATGATCAGTTGTACAGAATATTTATTGTGAGTTCATAATTGCTGACTTTATTTTTCATTGTTTTTGTAAGCTTCTATTCACACAGCATTATAACTCACTTTCTTATCAAGGCCATTATGTTTCTAATGGGTGTAATGTATAACCAATTTTGATAAATCCCATAGGAATATAATGAATCCACTCAGGGGCGTAACTACAATAGGTGCAGGGGTTGCGATCAAACCCGGGCCCTGCAGTCTAGGGGGGCCCCAAAAGTCCATTTCACCTATAGAAAAAGACTAATATTATTAAAGATTTGCAATAATTTGGAGCTTTCACAACGGGGCCCATGGGCCTGATGTTGCGCCGCTGAATCCACTATTCAGGTCCTGGTCCAGTCCATGTTCCAGTCATTTATTAATCTAGTAGGTAGCAATTTTATAAAATGTTCACAGATCCATTTCATTCCTTCATATCTTCTCACATCCCTCAGTTACCGTTGATGGACATATGTCATTTTTGTTCAACTGTACTAGATAGGTAACTATGTAATCTATTCAGTCTGTCCAAAAGTAATGTCAACATGATACAAATAAGCACAATGAATTCAATGACAAATGTACAATGACCCCCCCACCTTACATACTGGATATATCACATTAATAAATGTAAGGTCTCATTATAGGTGACATGGTGGCTCAGTGGTTAGCACTGCAGCCTAGCAGCTCTAGGGTCCTGGGCTCAATTCCCACCAAGGACAACATCTGGAAGGATTTGTATGTTCCTCCACGTTCTCTGGATTCCTCCCACACTTGAAAGACAAAGCAATAGGATGTTTAGATTGTGAGCCCCAATGGGGACAGTGTTGCAAATGTATGTAACATACATAGTAACATAGTTTTTAAGGTTGAAGGAAGACTTTAAGTCCATCTAGTTCAACCCATAGCCTAACATGTTGATCCAGAGGAAGGCAAAAAAAACCCCATGTGGCAACACTAATCTCCACATTGGGGGAAAAAATTCCTTCCTGACTCCAGATACGGCAATCAGACTAATTCCCTGGATCAACGCCCTATCAAAGAATCTAGTATATATAACTGGTAATATTATAGTTTTCAAGAAAGGCATCCAGGCCCTTCTTAAATATTAGTAGTGACTCACTCATTAAAAGTTCTATGGAATTAATAATGTTAGATAAATTAATAAATGCTGTTATTATTAAATTGGTTAAAATCAAGAACTATTTCCCATGTTCTTTTGACTTTAGAGGTCATTAGAACACCAAACAGGCGTTGATTTTCATGGTTTTCCTGTAATGTTGTGTTTTCCTGGTGGTGATATTGCTATCAAACATATCAAATAAATCTCATATAAATATCATATCATGTAAAATTTATCAAATCTCTATAATCTTAGATATTACCCTATAAAGTGTACACTAGTAGGCAAAGTTTATATCCCCTATTAGTTGACGTAGGCTAGCTTCACACCACGGCGATATCTGATCCGGGGCTGTCAGGGATGAACCTGACAGCCCCGGACCGGATCAGCACACAGAACTGGAGGGCTAATATGCCCTCTGGTCCAGTGTGCAGCCGGATGCAGCTGCAGATGAATCAGGACCGTGGCTCGCGGGGAGCTAGCCGTGGTCCTGAAATAACAGCAGCGTGCAGCCACAGGTGTCCCGTTCCCGAATCCTCCCAGATCGGGGCAAGTCGGCCCCATAGGCTCCCATGTTAGGGAGCGCCGGATTGCACCGGATCCTCCCAGATCGGGGCAATCCAGCCTCATAGGCTCCCATGTTAGGGAGCGCCAGATTGCACCGAATCCTGGAGGATCCAGGAGACGGCAATTTGGGGAGATAACCCGAACACAAAAACGTTGCAAGCAATGTTTTTTTGTCCAGGAGAAAAATCCGAATTCTCCCGGATTCTTACGGAGAGATGGAACTGGATGGCAGATAGCTGCCATCCGGCTCCATCAGGCCCCATAGGATACTATGGGGCCAAAATCCGGTCCGGGGCTGTTTGGTTTACACCGGACAGCCCCGGATCGGACGCTGCTGTGGTGTGAAGCCAGCCTTACTTTGTGCCAAAACTTGCATCAACATTTTGACCCCTATCTTTGCTTTCTCTTCTGTAAACAAGAGCAGATTTTAAGTTTCCTACGTTATAAATTGCTGCAGTGGGGCGCTCATGTCCTCGTTTCTTAGGGAGAATGAAGTTACTTTCTTATGTGTAAAGTAATGGAGAGTATTTGCATGAAATTTGTATATTTTTCCCAAGTTTGTATTGGCAAACACTTTTTTGTCTGCATGATTTGAGGTTGTTTTTCACTTGCCAATACTCGGCCAGATGAGCCTTTATAGGATCACCCGTTCTTGATCCCTGCCTGGTGTGAATATCCCCAGCCTTTAGCCAAAAAAACAAGCAAATGCTCATTTGTTGTTATCATTGGGCAGCAAGATATCCCATATACTGCCAACAATGATGATAGTATGGAGAAAAAATGATCCTGTAGCCTCATCCCCTCAATCTTTTCGAGGTAAATATAGTTATGAGCACGAGCAAATCAATTTCCTATATCACCAGTTGGGGTTCATTACGAGGTAAAATGACCCCTGACACAAGCCACAGTCGCCATTGAGAAGTCTTACTTGTATCTTTTGCACTACTTGTTATTTTGATCCGAGTGTGTGCAGGTTTCTGAACAAAATAGTTTTATTTTGCGATCAGTATAAATATCAACTTCAACCATTGTCCAGAAGCCATCATCAACATAAGAGCCAAAGCTTGCTACCATTATTATTATAGACCATTTTAGATGATGGATCTTTTTTCTTTGCTAAATTTTCTCCCAAAATTTGATACATGGCAAATTTAATTTCAATAGCACCACTTCAGCATTTTTTTTTATTGCTGATTGTCTCTTTAAAATGTAAGCCCCCTGACCCCAGGCATATGCTCACCTTCTGCCATCTTCACCTGTTATCAATGTTGCTCTGATCTGTTGTGTAACTTCTGATTGGCTGGAAGTCTTAAGTTTTGTCACAGGTGCTCAATGCATCTCTATGAGAGCCAGAATAAGGGTACTATAGAGATGTATTAAAAATTGACATTTGGTGAACTCTGGAGCTGCTGGCTAGTCACTTTTCGCCACAGACCGACCGGAGCGTTGCTGGAAATGGATGAAGCTGCCGGAAGTTGAGTATCAGACAGGGGTCAGGGAACTTAGATTTAAAGCATTAATACTGTGGTGCAATAAGCAAATAAACGCTGGAGTGGTACTTTACCTTTTTTTTAATTATGCTTTGCCTGTCTTACAATTCAGAGAGCACATCTTGTAACACACAAGCCTTTGTTTCATGATTTTTCTTCATAAGCAAAATTAGGACCGAGTTGTGTTAAACAGCCCTGCTTGTTTTTAGTGTATGAAAAATGACAAAAGATTACATTAAGGTGGTATTATTGCAATATATCACAGATCAGTTCACAGTCACTCTGACTATGTAGGTCCAGAATTTCTCTATATATCACTTGAATCTTTGGATTGTTATTCACAGATGGAGATTGCCACTCTTATTGTGAAAGTGTTTCAGCACTGCAGTATATACCTAAGACATATTAAACCCCTTTACTATGCCTAGGTGCAATGATCTGTGCTCTCTTACCTTCTATCCCTATACTGAAAAAAAAATCCTAAAATGGCGCTGCCTGGCCAACCCTGATCTTTTTTAGTTGTTGTAATAGTTCCTTTGATTGGCTGCACTAGACCATGTGATGTGACAGCTGCACGACATTACGGGTTAGATCACACAGCTGTGCCTCAAGTCATTATACTGTTCTCTGGTTGCTGCAGAATTGAGAAGTGTGTGAAATGGCAACAAATATTTCTTTCATGTGATACTTGCTTATCAAATGGAAAATTGTTCAAATTCGCAGCGGCCCTGTGAGTTTGAGGAAAGTCAACCCGCAGTGGATCCATTTGTTCCTCTCTGAGGGCTATGCATCATAGAATGTAAAGAATACATTTCTTACTCCAGTTTTGAAATCACAAGCGTTAGAAATAGTGATGAGCGAACCTTTTGAGTTTGGGTTCAATGGCGGTGCAGCTGAATGTTTTGATGCATTGATCATTACCTCAAACGTGACCCGAAACTGAATGGAAGTTACTGCTTGGGCAGTTCAGCTCTCCGTCCACATACAGCCGGCCATAAGTAACACTTCCGGGGGTCGAAGGGTTGTATTTTTTTTCAAAATTAATTTTAGACACACATTACACCCAAAAACTGTGCTTTTAAGCCCAGTGCAAGCCGATCAACCACTGGACACGGCTCACACTGGGCCGAGCACCAACTGTACCCAACCACAGCGATACTCGCTCCAGTGATTTGCAAACATAAAGCACCTGAACTCTGAACCCGAACAGGTTTCCTCAACACCGAGAAGTTTGGCGACTCATACCAAACTGAACTTTGAAAGGTTCGCTCATCTCTAATTACACAATTGCTATACGGCAAGATAGATTCTTATGGCCACTTTACACGTCCTCATATCGTTTCGATATTGTATACAACGGCACGGGAGCACACACATTTTTGTCAGTAATCCAAGATCGCATAGGAGCTGTCACACAGGGAGATATCCGCAGGCAACACAACTGCGATGTCTACGCCCCCTTGTAAGAGCGAACCAGGGAACAACCATTTAACATGGGAGTGAATAGGGGAAGTTGTGCTCCAAATCGTTGTGGGGCTGTCACACAGAACGATCCTGCCAGATTGTCCATCCAATATCGGCCAGTTGGAGAGCCTGCACAATTCTCCCCCGATATCGATTTGGCATCGTTCTTGCATCAAATTGGTCTTTTACAACACACGAACGATATCGGCGCCAACGCACGAACCACATGACTTTTTCTCGTTGTTGGACGACGATATCGGGACGTGTAAAGCGGCCATTATGGTTAGGTGAAGAAGTAAAGGTTTGTAGGAGCGGTCTTATACCATTGCTGATCCTTAGACGGGCGGGGAAGAGGTACATCTCTTTTCAAACATATATATATATGTCATACATTTTATTTTTATAATTCTTTATTTAAAGAGTTAAAGCAAGGCTGAAGTAGCATAAGTACAAACCAATGACAAAGTGAATAGTAAATAAAATATCAGCCATGAATAGAAAACAGTGAAACAGTATCCAGATAAAAACATATTTTTGAACCTATATTGTTTGTTTTGCTAGCATGCTTGGAACGTTGATTGTTTCAATGCTTTTTTAATTTAATTCTATTTAATAAAAAGAGATGGAACATAAAATGAAGATGTATGCCATAATCTGTAATATAGGCTCACAGGTTAGATTATATATACTCTATATTTTTTTGCCTTTTTTTTTTTAAATTTAAGATAACAGCGCAATAATGTGGTAATAATTACTGGTGTAAATGGCTTTTATCAATTATTGCAAATTTCATAGCATCATAGCACAAAAGACTCTGGGTTTTGAATATATGGCACTTATTGTATGAGATCTTTAGGCAAGTATCTGCTCTAATCACACTGATATTGTCTCCGACCAAAAGGTTGTATTAATATTCACACATACCCAAACTGTTTAAGTAGTAAATGAGCAAATGTGCCACATGATATGTGTCCATACGGTTCCACCATCTAAATTCAACGTAGAGCTAAAAGGTTATAAAGGAAACACTATTAAATGGCTGTAAATACAGGGGACCACTGTGCATATACCGCTACTAGATGACATGGACCCACTAGCTCCTCACTGATTTATATACTAGTTTCTTGCAAACTCTGTTTGCTATTCTGAATAATATTATTCATCAAATTATAATTTGTGTGATCATGTAAACATTTTAATTCTTAAGGATTTTATTTATTTCTTACTATATTTTATTTAGTTTTATATGTGACATCATATACAAACATCACTTTGGATAATAAAACCCTCCAAAAATGAACAAGATAAAAAAGTGACACATTGTCGTGATAAAAGGAACAAACATTCTAACAAAGGATATGTGCGACTGCGTCACCATTAACATTATGGCGGTCAAGTAACCTTTAAAGCCTCTAATATGCCGATTAGGTTCTGTAGTAAATACCACTCTGTGAAAGGCCTCGTCATAATAACCTTTATTTATATGGAGCCAACATATTCCTCAGTGCTTTACAAAGTTCTTATACAAACAGTCATAAGTATCAGTAATAGATAATACAATAATTAAAGCAAAAATAAAGACCACACTTCTTGAAAGAGCTTACAATCTACAATGAGGTCGGGGTGACGCAAATTACAGGTGCTTATTTACTACGTTAGGGAAATGGGGGATAGATAAAGGCTGAATGAGCCGTCACCGGCCAATATCTGTAGAGCTTTTGGGCTTGGTGGAGTTTGACGGAGAGTTGCGGTATGTTTAGAGAAATAGGGAATGGGCTATATACTAGTGCATTCAATGAATTAAATATCATCAAAAAAGTTCAATTTATTCCAGTAATTCAAAAAGTGAAACGCATACATTATATAAAGTCATTACAGAGTGATCTATTTAAGTTTTTATGTCTGTTAATGTTGATGATTATGGCTTACAGCCAATGAAAACCTAAAGGTGATTATTTCAGAAAATTAAAGTAGGGAGGATGACGGGTTAAAAACCGCACTGCCATATGCCATGAGACATCAGAGGGAGAATATAATATTGATTTATTAGTCAACGTGCTCCATCACCCCCAGAAACATGAATCCTGAAACATGGCAAAATTACATTGATTTTTGTTAATATTCTAATTCATTGAGATGCACTAGTACATGGACTTTAATTAGGAAATGTGATAGTCCAACGTAAAAAGATATGCTTTCAGGGAGCGCCTAAAACTATGAAAGGTGTGGTTAGTCCTAATTTATTTGAGTAGAGCATTCCAGAAAATTGGTGCAACTCATGAGAAGTCGTCATATTCATAAGAGTTTAGATGTCCGATGTATTTTTGAATTTTGTAAAAAAAAGACAACATTTTTGTTTGACTAGTTCTTCTTTCTGTGCTCCATGTTGAGCAAGATTCTCATTTGGTCAATCAATGCGTCTTGGGCATGGTGGGCATGGGTATGAATCTATTTCTTTTTCTTTAACATCTTGTCAAGTATCCACAAAGAGATGAAACATTTTCATGGACTAATTAGCAAATATATACATGATATATGTCTAGAAAAGTATCATATTTACGTTGGCAGCATGTGCAAATGATAATTTCCATTACAATAATCTAACAGGACTCAAGCTTCAAGGGGGAATCAAGGAAGCATCATTATTAAGAGATTTTCAGACATTATTGCAGTATTGGCGACCATGACCAAGCATCTTTGGCCACTAGAATTATCACATTGACTAAAATAAGTAATCTCTTTGCTAGATGATTAGTACTATCTTCCCCTCTTCATTGACAATTCATTTTTAAAAGATAAAAAGTAAGGTAGACTGAATAGTCTTTTACTTAAACTAAAAGGGTGTAAAGTATAGAAGAGATAACAAGGAAGATTACAGGGGGCTGCAATGAGCTAAGAGGTCGAGATCCACTCTGTAACATGGAATGTACACTCTTCTACTAGCACATTGGCTTTATATGTGTTTGTAGCACACGCTGTTTGTCTGTATTGAAGCATAGTGACTATAGAGGTAAAAAATGAATAAGAGTAAATTATATATACAACTCTTTTCTCTTTTTTAAATTTACTTATTTTATTCATTTTTCACCAATTTAGTCACTATACCTCAATACATAATACATATATATAAATATAGATATATATACATTTCCTAAGTAATATTAACACTTAAATGTTTTTATTACTCTGAATATATAATTCCTCCTACTCAGTCAAAATACTAAATCATGTACCCTTTTATTATATTGTTAAAATGTCTCCTGCCATATACCTAACTCCTTATTTTCCTCTAAAGGAAAAAAACAACAGCCGTAGAACATGTCAGTAAACATTAGTATCAATTAGCCACCATGTTTATTCAATTTTGGATTATATTACATTTGATACATGGCCTTACATTTAAAAGCAGGTAAGACAAAAAACATATTATTGCTATATTTTATTTATTGCTGCATTACATCTATGGTAATATATAGTATACTGTGCCTTTCCAGCCTATAGGAAAATAAAAGGTTGTGACTAGATCTCATGTAGATCACACTAGAAAATATTCAAGTGGATTTGAATTCTTTTAAATAGTACCAATATCGATATATGCATATTCTTTGCAAATCACTTCCACGAGGATTTGGTAATATGGGGGCCTTTGGCTGCCATTTATAAGAACCATAGAAGACAATTAAAAGATTAAAAACATAAAAAAAATGTATGTACACCTCAACCCCTATCTCTCCTGCCCCTCGGCCCCTTACCATCACCCATTTGATCCTTGTCTCATTTTCCTATCAATAAATTAGGGCAGAACAAGTGGGGGATGATGAAAAATTGCTCACCAGATATCCCCAAAAACTGCTAGGGCCTGGATGTTATGGCTGCTTTCTGTATATGAACAGTCTTTTCAGAAGAAGGAAGTAGTCCGGCACTTGGTATTTCCATAAAACGATATTCTTTATCAGTTATTCATTACCCAAGGGTAGTAAAAACTTCACAGAGTACATACCTACAGCCTAGGCAAAGGTGCTATATACCCTGTTTGTGATCTTTAATATAACTGATAAAAAACTGATAAAGAATATCATTTTATGGAAATACCAACGTGTCGGATTACTTCCTTCTTCTGAAAACTCCTCATGCTAGTCTGAGGCCCGATATGTTTGTGCGCGTGCAAGGTCGCCGTGCATGTTTTAACGTCATGATATTGTGACCATATGATATGAAGAAGGATCGGTGTCCAATTGTGCTTTCTAAGTGCTTTATTTAGTGTATATAAAAGCATCACATACCCCGTGGGGTTACGCTAGACGCGTTTCGGGTACTCCCCTTATTTATTAGCATGCTAACGAATAAGGGGAGTACCCCGAAACACGTCTAGCGTAACCCCACGGGGTATGTGATGCTTTTATATATACACTAAATAACGCACTTGGAAAGCACAATTGGACACTGATCCTTTTTCATACCATATGTTTACACGGGTGGCTGCCATACCACCGATCGGGCGCCTGGAGTCCAGGAGTGGTTATCTGAAGAGCCGCCTCCCCTTCCCATTTCCTGAATCAAGTGTATATTGTGACCTTACCTGACCTAGCGTGAGAAGGATTCAGATTATATGAAGATGTGGTGAGGACCAAACAAGTGACTGTGAGGAGTAGAGAGGCTGGAGAATTCAGTATATATAAGTTGAGTATAAATAAATTTAATTTTTTACATCCTATGTTTATTACGCCATGGAGTCTGAAGAGACCCCCCAGAGCATAATAAGGGACATTACATTTGTAGACAATAACTTCTATGCAAATTCAATTTTCCAGAAAAATTTGCGGAAACAGCAAATGTCACCTAAATTTTACCTGATCTGCTCATCTCTAGATGTGACTATTAGAGTATACTCACCTGCAGATGATTTGTTGTAGAAATTACTGTGTCTTTGTCATGGTGGCTCAGTGGTTAGCACTGCAGCCTTGTAGCCCTTGGGTCCTGGGTTTGAATCCCACAATGACAACATCTGCAAGGAGTTTGTATATTCCCCCTGTGTTTGTGTGCGCTTCCTCCTTGATCCTGATAGGATGTTTAGATTGTGAGCTTTAATCTGGACAGTGATGCAAATCTGTGTAAAGCACCATGGAGTTAATAGTGCTATATAAATGAATAAATATTATTAATTAGATTTGTTACAAAAAATAATTCAGACACAAAAATGTTGCAGTTCAGAGCTTTTTATATAATATGTTTTGACATTTTGGTGCTGAGACAGATTGAATCCTTTGTTCCTTAAGTCTTTGTCTATGAAGTCACTCCACACTTTGATCCATAAGGTGGATGCTCCAGTTATTTCCCTCCTAATTATTCCATTGTGGTTAAATTAAAAAGTGTGGCTTACAGCCTACTATTGTTGACTTTGCATTGTAAAACACTTATATTGTATCATTATTTTTTTTATTTTATCAACAGAAAAGAAAGCCTTTAATCATTTTATTACCCACAAAGGACGACATCTGCAAGGAGTTTGTATGTTCTCCCTGTGTTTCCGTTGGTTTCCTCCAGGTTCTCCAGTTTCTTCCCAAACTCCAAAGACATACTGATAGGGAATTTAGATTGTGAGTCCCAATGGGGACAGTGATGATGATGTATGTAAAGCGCTGTGGAAATAATGGAGCTATATAAGTGAATACATTTTGTTTACTAGATGGGGGCCCAATTCTATCGCATCAGGAGATTCTAGAACGTGTGAGATTATGTATTAGTTCAACTATATAATTAATGTTTTAGGTTACTAATTTAAAAAAACAGTGCATGTAAAACCATGTGTTAGTAGTTGAATTGTGTAAGATGCAAACAACAAAGTAGGTATATGTATGCAAAATATAATGAATGCTGGGGTTGATTCAATTAATGCTATTTATATTGTTCCTCAGGGGTGGACATATCTGTGTCAGTTGGTGGTCATAGCAATGTAGCCTATGCAAGAATGGTCTTGGCCCCCCCGCCTGTGAGTCTTAAGGCCCTGTTACACATAGGGATATCGCTAATGATATTGCTGCAATGTCACAGGTTTTGTGACATTGCGGTGACCTCGCCAGCGATATCGCTGTGTGTGACACATAGCAGCGAGCGGCCCCCGCTGTGAGATCGCTGATCATTACGGAATGGCATGGACCATTTTTTCATCGTCGGTCTCTCGCTGCACATGCTGCATCGGTGTGTGTGTGACAGGGAAAATGACCAACGATCTCCATGCTACGCCCATGACAGTAACAGATCCCAATGACCATTGGGCGTCCCCGCATCAGTGAGTAGATCTGCCTGTGTGGCATCTCACCAGCGACCACTTAGCGACATTTCAACGAGTCCTGCCAGGTCGTAACGTTGTCAGGATTGCTGGAATGTTGCTAGGTGTAGCGGGGTCTTTACTCCCAGATCCCCACTACAATTCTAATAAAGTCGATGGCCATGTCTCTTCCTACAGTAGTGACCAGGGATAGCAATATTACCACCACTACACTTGGACTGCTACGGCACATGACCGGGTGTACAAAGATGGCGGCAGCGTCAGTTACGGCACATGAGCATGGAAAGACTTTTTTTTTTACAATCTGGCCAATCAGGAGATAAGTGGGTCTGCCTGCACTGTGGCCATTGTCCTCTTGGTGGGGCTACTTTGGGGATAAACTTACAGTTAAGCTACTTTCACATTACGATTTTGAAGGGAGCCGATGATGTCCGATAAATTCGGACAGCATCGGCTCCCTTCTGATGCCTGGAATCGGATGCCAAATAGGCATCCGATTCCGGCATTAAATCGTAGCCTCCGGGCAAAAAAAAAAGCTTATGCTCACCTCCCCCCGAGCCCCCGCCGTCTCCCGCCGTCTTCCTGCAGGCTCTCGGTGGCTTCCGCAGGCTCCTGGTGTCTGCAGAGGTGTTCTTCTGCTGTACAGGACCTGCGGTGATGTCATAGTCACGTGACAGCAGGTTCCACCATGGTAACCCGCGGTCACATGACTGTGACATCACTGCAGGTCCTGTACAGCAGAAGAAGACCTCTGCAGAGACCGGGAGCCTGCGGAAGCCACCGGGAGCCTGCAGGAAGACGGCGGGGGCTCGGGGGGAGGTGAGCATAAACTTTTTTTTTTTTTTAACCCTTGCGCTCCCAGTTTGGAGCATTTTTACTGTACTGAGCATGCTCAGTACAGTAAAATTGGGTCCGAGGAGACATCAGATGTTTCCTTGGACCCTTCTCCATAGGGCCCCATGTTAAATTGATCGGGTCGGATCGGATGTGCACTAAATGCCATCCGATTCGGTCCGATCCGATTCTGGCAGATTTTATTTTCGGTGCAAAAATCGGAGCAGGCTCCGATTTTTGCACTGATAAAAAAATCGGATAGAATCGGATCGGACTAAATCAGATGGCATTTAGTGCACATCCGATTCGGTCCTATGCCCATAGGGCCCAAAATCGGTCCGATGCTGTCCGATTTTTTCGGACAGCATCGGATTTTAAAAATCCGTAATGTGAAATCAGCCTTAGAAAGACAAGGCTTTTATGTAAGTAGATTATTAATTTAAAATCCCACTCTTTGGGTACACCTTTGACCTTTGATAACACATGGACACATGATTATATAAGGCACTGCTTGAGGAAGGTTCAGACCAGACTGAAACGTTGCGATATTTATGGACCAATAAAAAGAAGGTTCTTCACTTTAATTGGGAGAGCTGCCTTCCTTATTTTTCTATCTAGCTATGAAAACAGCTTGTGAAAAATTAATTGCACCAATTTTCTGTATTTTGCCAGTGCTGCTCTTTTTTTCTTTTTTGATGTGTATATCAAACTATATTTTACTATACCTTTATCTTTTGCATTCAGCACATTTATTTATTGCGGTAGACTGGTCTTAGAGCCTGATACAATAAAATTGCATGCAATACTAGTCATCAGTTGTATCTGGCTCAGCCATAAAATACCTGATACATGTGAACTGAGTCTAAGCCTGCAGGTATTACGCTTAGCACAGGGAATAAGGGGGAGGGGCATGACTCAAGAGACTCCGTATGCCTGAGCGCCAAGGATAACGCCACCTGGGCAGGACTGTGTAAGGCTTCTAGGCTCATAACATCAATACAATGGATGATGCGGCAGCTGTACTTTAATGGGGGTTGGAGAAACAAATGCCCTGGGAAAACAGAATTTTTTAGTTTTGCGCTAATGAAGTCTTTTAAATCTAGTTAGAGGTGTAGTCTTCTAAGAACTGAATGGAACTGATTAATTTTAGCTGAGTAGGTAATAATAGAGATATGACTGCATTCCTAGTCTCTAGTAGAGAAATGAATGCACCGGGTAGCAAGCGTCATACTGCGGCTATGCGTTGCAGCAGCCATGTTTTGTGTTTAGGGCACACAAGGCTGCTGTCTGAGATGTGTAAATGGAAATGCAAATTTACGGACATCCTGTCTGATTTGTCCTGTGCTGTGCTAGGGCTGCCTGCAATACATGGACAACATCACAGCGGTCCCATAAAATCATGAAATTGGGATAGCTCTTTATGTCTGAGCTTTAATGCCCCTCGCATCCCTATGTGAATGTAGGTAACTCAAAGAGAGAGGCCGTATAATGTCGCACTGTGAGAAATCTGTCTATTGAGCTTCCCCAGGATCTCAACCTGAAACCTCATTAAAGCCCCTTCTATTGTGTGCCTGGCCGCTCTCAGCAGTTTTAACTGCTGTTTATGGACCACAATGTTCTGAATGATCTGTGTTTTCTTGTTTTTTTTATTCTTCTTTTCTTTTCAATCTTGTGTGTCCTTGGAAAAAAACACAAACTATGGACTTTCTCTCCTCCATTTCACTGTTCTGGTACCAGAGTGAAAACGACAGTAGAGAGTGTGTTCTTTGTTATTGTCCCTAAATGGAATTCTTATATTAAATTTACATTAATTAAATGATAAAAATGTTAATAATGAATAGAAAAAATATTTTTTAATATTTACATTTTTTACATTTTATAACTTCAAATAGCAGGGTCAGCAGGTATCATTTATTTATTATTATTTATTTATATAGCACCATTAATTCCACGGTGCTGTACAAGATAAGGGTTACATACAAAATACAGATATAGGTTACAGTGAACAAATTAACAATAACAGACTGGTACAGAGGGCCCTGCCCTTGTGAGCTTACATCTATAGGATGACGGGGAGGAAACAGTAGGTTGAGGGTTGCGACAGCTCCGTAAGGTGAGGCAGATGAGTGGGGGTGGTGGTGGTGAGGTGGCATCTCCAGTAGTGTGGTGGTGAGGCAGTCGCCTCCTTTAGCAGTGGTGGAGCGCCAGCTCCAGAAAGCAGTAAGCTTTCCTGAAGAGTTTTCAGGTTCCGTCTGAAGGATCCGAGGGTGGTAGACAATCGGACGTGTTGGGGCACAGAATTCCAGAGGATGGGGGATATTCGGGAGAAGTCTTGGAGGTGATTGAGTGAGGAACGAATAAGTGTGGAGGAGAGGAGGAGGTCTTGGAAAGGGACCGGAGATTACGTGAGGAGGTTAGTGGGAGATTAGTTCGGAGATATAAGTAGACAGGTTATGGACGGCTTTGTAGGTCAGTGTTAGTAGTTTGAACTGGATTCATTGGGGAATTGGGAGCCAGTGGAGGGATTTGCAGAGGGGAGAAACAGGTGAATAGGAGGAGAGAGGTGGATTAGTCAGGCAGCAGAGTTGAGGACAGATTAGAGAGGTGAAAGAGTGTTAGCAGGGAGGTCACAGAGGAGGAGGTTGCAGTAGTTAAGGCAGGAGATGATGAGGGCATGTAAAAGCATTTTAGTAGATCGAGGATTGAGAAAAGGACGGATTCTGGAAATAATTTTGAACTGTAGGCGACAGGAGGTGCAAGAATTTGGATGTGTGGTTTGAAGGACAGGCACAGTCAATGATTACTCCTAGGCAGTGGATTTCAGGTGCAGGTGAGAGTGTGATGCCATTAACTGGGATAGATCAGGTAGGGAAGATATGTCAGATGGAGTTGGGTGGAAAAAAATTGCATGATATTGGACTGCAAACTGATGTCATGGAGCACAAAAGTGATCCAAAGAAAACTTTGTTAACCAGAAAAAGAGCAGAGCCCAGGTAAAGGGGCGGAGTAATTCAAGGGATCCCCAATTATCCACCATAATTTTGAATACTGTCACCTTTATATGTGAGCTTTAGTTCAGAGCCCAAACATGATTGCAACCTACATTCCCCTATAGTTGTTTTTTCTTTTAAAAATTATCTTTACTTGAAAAAAAACGTGTGTGCTGAAAATCTATCCATTAAACTCACTCATAATGCAGGAAAACATTTTTTTACCTTATTTTAGTGAAGTATTTTTCTGTGGGATCCATAAGTACAAAGTAATTCCATCTTTGTTATAAACCATGTCCAGTTTCTCATAATTTTTCTACAAGTAATGCTGCGGTTTCATTAACTTGGTGTTTCCTTTTTCCTATAGAAGAAACCAGGAAATCCATATATGTATTTATTGGAGTATAAAATGCACTTCTTTGCCTCCAAATTTTGGAGTAAAGTGGGGGTACATCTTTTAGTCTGAATGTGCTGTACATGGCTGTGCTGTGGGGGGGAAGTAAAGGCTTTGGAGTTGGTAACTGGAGGCTGGAGCAGGCTGCAGCTGCCGACGGTGATTTATGTGGGCCCTCTCTTTAAGCTAATGTAATATTCACCTCTTCCCCCACCCAACACATCTTAGCACTGAAGCCAGCCCTGAGAGGTGAGTGGGATGTAGGGTGAGTGAGAAGTGAATATTCAATTAACTTAATCAGCCAGCACATGTGAACACCCGCCACAGCTACACCAGTGGGCAATCACGTGTGGATATTCACTGCTTCCCATGCATCATTTTTGACGTGGGAGCAGTGAATATCCCAGACGAAAGGTTATACTCATCGTCCGTAATTCCCCTGCAGCACCGTGACATCCTCCTTCTTCTTGTGCCATCATCTGATGTGGTGTGTGGAGTACGGCACATGACAGTGATGTAATCATTGTGCGCTCACACGCTGATCATCAGTTGCTGGCATGAGAATACATACGAGGATGTCACGGTGCTGCAGGGGAACGATGCATGGAGAGTATAATCTTTTATTTTTTTTCAAGTGTGTGCCATGATGGGGGCCCATATGCTAGGTTGAGGACAAATGCTTCCCCCTTACTAGGATGGGGGATCATATACAAGGATATGGGGCACATGCCAGGATAAGGGGCACATGCACCATGATGGGGGGCATGTATACCAGGACGGGGCCCAGGATGGGGACATTAATACAGAATTTGGGGACATTACCCCCATAACAATGTCAGCAACAGATTCTCCCTCCCATACCAGTGCGTCATGACCACATTTTTTGCCTCAAATTTTTACCCTTATTTTCCTTCTGTTGGAATATGTTTATGTTGTTTTTCATTTTCCTGTCCCGATCTGGCAGTCAATCACTTAAATGACTCTCTCAGAAGGACCCTGGACCAAGAAGCGCCCCTCACCCTCAAAACCTCCAAACACAGAGCAAAACAGCCCTGGCTCACATCACAAACTCGATTCCTCCAGTGATGCTCTAGGAGTGCTGAACGTCTATGGAGGAAAAGTCGCACTCCAGAAAACTTCATTCACTACAAATTTATGCTGAGAACTTACAATTCTGCCCTTCACCTTGCCAAACAAACCTACTTCACCACTTTGATCTCCTCACTATCCAACAACCCAAAAAAACTCTTTGACACCTTTCACTCTCTCCTCAGTCCTAAAGTGCAGGCCCCCATCACTGACCTTTGTGCTGATGACCTGGCTTCCCACTTCACAGAGAAAATAGAAAAGATCCGTCAGGAAATCAACTCCCAACCTCAAATTGCTGTTACCCCTACCTCTCCCCACATTTCCTGCGGATCACTCACTACTTTTGACCCGGTCACAGAAGATGAAGTCTCCAGGCTCCTCTCTTCCTCTCGTCCCACCACATGCACTGCTGACCCCATCCCCTCACACCTACTCCAGTCTCTCTCTCCGGTGGTCACCACTCACTTAACCAAAATCTTCAATCTCTCCCTCTCTTCTGGTGTCTTCCCCTCCTCCTTTAAACACTCTATCATCACTCCTTTATTAAAGAAATATTCTCTCGACCCTTCCTGCACAAACTTTGCAGACCAGTTTCCAATCTCCCCTTCATCTCTAAACTCCTGGAGCGCCTGGTCTACTCCCGCCTCACTCATTACCTCTCCACTCACTCTCTTCTAGACCCATTACAGTCTGGTTTCCGCCCCCTACTGACTCACCGCGGCCGGCTGACTCCGGTTTAGACAGGCGATTCTTCTTCCCTCCTTGTCACGGGTGGACCGCGCCTGCCGGTAGTGGGGCCCGGTGTAGTGCAGATCAAAAGTGAAGACGTCTTGGTGGAACAGATTAAAAGGGGTTTAATTTGTTTTATTCGTGACGCCACCTATGAGTAGATTCGGTAAGGGCTACCGACGCTGCGGAACCCCCGGGGGATGGACAGCAGCAAGATGTTACGCTCCCCACAGGCTGAGCGGTGATCCCGGGGGCTGGAGCTGCTCAAGATGTTGTGCGGAAGCTGCGGTTACCTTGTTGTGCGGACGGACAGTTCATAAGGAAGCACGGACACAGGTAGTCTCTGCAACGGGTCTTTACTGTAACCAGTAGGCAGTACATGGCATACAGTGGTTGAGTAGTAGACCAGGTGGACTCAGCAGTGATAGTGTTCCTCAGAGATCCGCAGTGTTCCTCCATTCTACCTACTTAGTTTATCGCCAGCGTCGCCCAGGAATACCAGGTCGGGTACGGGGAGGCTGCTTCAATGCCCTATCCATGATTTACGTTCTGGATGCTTTGGGGAGCCTTGGATCCCTCAGTGGGTACACCGCTGGTTAGACGACTGGAAACTGACTGGTGGTGGGGTACTCCTGTAAAGCTGATCCTCCACTCTTCTGGTTCGCGTGGCAGAGGTGAACTGCTGCCAGCTTCGGTACCAGTGAACCGGCTGTGAGTTGTGGGCACGGGAGTCTTTTGTGAACCCGTGTAGAAATGCCCATTCCCGGTGGTTAAGGCCTCAGGTGCTGACACCCGACCGGTGACGGCCCAGGGGCCCGCACGGGGTGCCGAGCCCCCGCTCCTCTCCAAGTTCTAGTCTGCTCTTGTCAGGTTCTAGATTCTCCTTCGATCTCTCTAGATTATTATGTGTTCTACTACACTACCCTAACACTCCACCCACCAGGACCTATGATTGGTCCCCTGTTCTAGGTGTTGCATGTTGGGTTGGATCTCTAAGTTAACTGGATCATTGCTGAGTCAGAGGATATTGCGGCTGCATTTGTGGCTGCAATACCCTCCTGTGATGCACTCGTTGCGGGGCGCCACACTACATTCTACAGACACTGCTCTCACCAAGGTGACCAATGACCTTCTGACGGCAAAACGTAATGGTCACCACTCTCTGCTTATCCTTCTTGATCTCTCTGCAGCCTTTGACACTGTTGACCACCATCTCCTACTCGCTATGCTGCACTCCATCGGCATCAAGGACACGGCTCTCTCCTGGTTCTCTTCCTATCTCTCTGACCGCTCTTTCAGTGTATCATTTGCTGGCTCCACTTCCTCTCCTCTTCCTTTCACTATTGGAGTCCCTCAGGGTTCAGTCCTTGGACCTCTTCTCACTCTACACAGCCCCGATTGGACAGACCATCAGCAGATTTGGTTTCCAGTACCATCTTTATGCTGATGACACACAACTATACACTTCTTCCCCTGACCTTACTCCTGCTCTAATAAAGAACACTAATGACTGTCTAACCGCAGTTTCCAATATCATGTCCGCTCTCTACCTGAAACTTAATCTTTCCAAAACTGAACTACTCCTGGTCCCGCCCTCCACTAACCTCCCTAAATATGACATCTCTCTCTCAGTGTGCGGCACCACAATAGTGCCGAGTCAGCAGGCTTGCTGTCTGGGTGTTATGTTTGACTCTGATCTTTCCTTCACTCCATATATACAATCTCTCGCCCGCTCTTGCCGCTTGCACCTGAAGAACATCTCCAGAATTCGCCCCTTTCTCACCTTGGAAACTACAAAAACCCTCACTGTGGCCCTGATTCACTCCCGCCTTGACTATTGTAATTCTCTCTTAGTTGGCCTCCCTCGCACTAGACTGTCCCCTCTCCAGTCCATCCTTAATGCAGCAGCCAGGATTACCTATCTAGCTAATCGTTACTCAGACGCTTCTGCTCTATGCCAGTCATTGCACTGGCTGCCTATATACTATAGGATCCATTTCAAACTGCTTGTTCTCACCCACAAAGCTCTTCACAGTGCAGCACCCCCATACATCTCCTCCCTCATCTCTGTCTATCACCCCAGCCTTCTCTTCGCTCTGGAAGTGACTTTAGACTCACTTCTGCATTAATCCGAACCTCCCACTCCCGGCTCCAAGACTTCTCCCGAGCCGCACCAATTCTTTGGAACGCTCTACCCAAAAAATTAGAGGTATCCACAACTTAAATAGTTTTAGGCGATCCCTAAAAACACATCTCTTTAGGGCGGCCTATCATGATCCCTAGTCAGTCATCTAGACATAGCCTATCCGCTCCGCCTCCAGTGGATCACATATAACGGGTTGTGGCCACTTATTCTGCTCCAATCTGTTCCCCATCTCCTCAAGTTGACTATACTTTCATTGCAAATGAGCACCTGTACCTTGTCACCCCCACCTCATTGTTAGGTTGTAAGCTCTTATGAGCAGGGTTGCCATTTTTTGCTCCAATTATTGTATTGTGTTATGCTTTGTATTGTATTGTTTTTGGCATTGTATTGTATTTTCTAATTGTTTCTTATGATTGTTTAAATGTGAGCTTTGTATTGTGAATGTGAAGCGCTGCGGAATATGTTGGCGCTATATAAATAAAAATTATTATTATTATTATTATGTTGTTCTCATCTTAAATCAAAAATTCTTAGGGAGAAATGCACATTTTTTTCTCATGCATTGTATATGACTTAGAATGATTGTTTAGAGATTTATATTAAGTCATAAAGAATACATGATAAAAAAAATCTGCAGTTACTATTCAGACTTAAGCAACTGGTACCTATCTATACACAAGGCACATCATAACTATACATTATCAGCTATACATCATAACTATTTACATTCTGCTTGTTTTCTGCAGGTCATTACTCAAGTTACTCAAGTTCAGGTGCAAGTCGGGGAGGTTTCAATTTGTACACCCTCAGGGCATAACATCCCCTCTGTCCCAAGTGGCGTGTATAGTTCACCTGATCACCTGGGTAAAGGTCCCTACCCGAGTGTTCCTTTGGTAGATAAGATTCTACATGGCGCCAACTCACAAAAATCTGTTCCTCGAAGCCTTGTTCTTTGAAAGCCCACACCCGTTGACCAAGTGGAAGTTAACTACCTCTCTGTGGTGGCATGGCATTGGATTAGTAGCTGGGGTTCTCTGGGCTAGCTCCTTCTCCTGTAGATTCGCCTCCTCCTTGGACCACCATCTCTCCTGGCGTCGTCAGCATCCTGCTCTTCTTCGCGCGGTCTCTGCTGCCAATACTCCTCCATCAGGTCAGTCTCAGATCTGTTCTACACATCAGCTTCTTTCATATGGGCTGCAGCTTGAAGCTCCGCCAGCTCCTCCTGCCTCTGTACCCAGTGTATCAGCCCGACCTCGGCTTTCACTGGCTTCTCCGGAGCATCCTCCTCTTTTCCTCAGCTGGTTCATACTCCACATCTCCTGACCCAGATGACTGGTCAAGAGCCTGCTGAGCTGGGCTGGGCACTGTCACAGCCTCTATTTCCACCTGCATAGCAGCATCTCGGGTGGTCGGCTGTGGCTTTTCTGGCTCGGCCTCAGTCGGTTTAAACTTTTTCAGAGTATGGCCTTTGCTGCCACCTGCGCCAGCACATTCTTTTTCCAGGTCTTAAACGCCCAACCTCGAGCTCGGTTGAGTTGTACGACTAAGTCCTTTAAGGCAGCATTCCAGAAATCAGGGGTCTACAGGCAAATACTGATCCAAGCTCTCCTCCCCATCCATGGGAATGCCTGCTCCTTCCTCAGTCTTCCCACTTGCCAGGTGTTCACAACCCGTTGCCGCCATTTTCTCCATGCTGCTCACAACACTGCCAACTTGCGTCTTCTTCTTCTGGCTATCTTCTCTCGTCTCTACCCCATCCTTCCGGTTGTCACTCACATTTTTGGCTGGAGTCCTTGAGGTACTGAGCAGGCCCCCTTGGTTTATGACTGGCACTCCAGGCGGGGCTGCTCTTTCATGCCTTTGACTGGCCCATCCCACGACGGGAGGCCGAGGCACGCCCCCGGGCCAGCACATGCCATCAGTCTTTAATGGTCGCCATTTGTAAAGTCTATTTCACAAAACAGGTCAAAGGTCTTTAAGGCACACAAGACCCGTTTTTACCAGGCAGTTCTTATCCTGTTCATGATGCCAGAAAACACTGTCAAGCCCCAGCGCCGTGGGTACTCGGAACTGGGCTTTAGCAGTTCTTCTGGGGAGTCACAGGGGTCGAGACCCAGCTTTCATGATACTGGATTCAGCGTCAATGGGGTGCCTTGGGTAGTATATGGGAGAGGGTGGTTTAAAAGGATGGTTATTCATGACGCACCCGTGGTTTGCGGCTATAAGGAGCCGCTGCTGCTGCAGAATGTTTGCGGATGATGGACAGGCAGCTGGAATGTAGTGGCTCCCCATGGGTGGAGCAGATCCCCAGGGCATGGGAGTAATGATTTATAGTCTCTGGCAGGCAGGATTATCTTAGGCACCGTTACCTTGTTTAGTGGCCTTCATAGCCGTTTGCGTCTAAATAACACTGTCTCAGACAGTTCTGCAATTCTGTACCCGGGTTTACTCACTTCAAGCTTCATGGTCAGCAGGTCATGGATGTTACACACTCTTAGATAAGCTCTGGCCTGTGTAGTCTTTAGGAGATTGGGGTAGCAAGTATGAGTTCCTCGGTGGTGTGCCGGCCTTTTGCCTCTCACTGGTCCTTTCCTCAGCGCCTGTGCTTGACAGTGCCTTTGAGTGCAGGGCCCTGATCTGGCAGCTTCTGGTATTATGGGCAACTGGTACCTTGTTCTGGACCCTTGTCTGGACTGCTTTCTCTGGGAGTATGCCAGGTGTGTGAGCCACAGCTCCTATGAAGCTTGTAGCCACCGATTCAGGTCCAGTTCCCCTGTTTCTGACCACAACCCCTCCTTCTGGTATTGACAGTGCCAGATTTGGGCGCACTGGCCGCTTCAGCTCTGCCGGTGCCCCTAGGGATCTTTCCTCTCGGTGTCCTGGAATGAGTGTTGCACAGCTCAAGTCCCCTTCTCGGCAGTTTAGTTGTTCTCTCTTCTCCTCGCTCGACTTGACTTCTCTGTTTTACACACCATTCTGTTCTACTGTTTTCAGTGTTCTCCTTTTTTGTTCTGTGCTTTCCACCCACACTTCTCTACACCTGTTGTCCCACTGGGCTTTCCCCCGGGCTTGTCCGGGGTCACCTGGGTCCTAAGTGTGTGTTTGCGTGGTGTTCAAGATTTCACACCTACCATCCCCATCTCCTGACTACTGGAGGACCACACCCGTGGTTGGGTGCAGTACCTCTCATGGCATCCTCACTGGTGGTGCACCACATTCCCTGTTTTTGTTTTCCCAGACACGACACAGACCCTTAGGTTATGTGCTGATGTGCAGAGAGTGGTGCAGATTTCCTGCTGCGTGAAATCTGCACCTGCAGATAAGTCCGGACCGAACACATGGCAGTCCGCACGATGTGTTTTTATCTGCTGCAGATATGGTGCTTTTGTCATTCACTTTTCTATGACTCACTATTTTTCGCCAAATCTGTCAGGGTATCTTCATGAAGAATTGATATGCTGCAGATTTTTCTGCACCAAAATATGCAGCATAACCACAGCAGGAAAAACCACAGCATTAACACAGGAATTCTCAAATCCCTTAAACTTGGTTGGCCAAACATGCAGCTGCTTATTTAGTGCAGATCTGCTGCATGTACCCACAATATATGCGGCAAAATTCGCATTAAATTAGCACTGTGGAAACATAGCCTTAAGGCCCTGTTACACGCTACGATATCATTAACTATATCGTTGAAACGTCACGGTTTTGTGACGTAGCAACGATGTGTTACGATGTCGTTGCGTGTGACACGTAGATACGACCAACGACCAACGTATCATAGGTTTATGAACCTGACCATAAATCTGTCGTCGTCAAATTCGTTCAACCTACAACATTGTTCTGTGTGACACCTTTCCAACGATCTTGTTTATGACTTTGCCTATTCAGAAATTAAGCACGTAGGCGACCAGTCGACCCCAAGTATCATTCGCTTGTTGCTGAATCGTTGCTGCATCGTTCACGATATCTGTATGTGTGACGCCTCAGCAGCGATCATTAAACAATGTCCCAGCGATCTCGGCCAGGTCGGATCGTTGGTGGGATCGCTGGCAACTTGAAGCATGTATCCGGCCTTTAAGGCCCCCTCACATGGGGCGACATCGCCGCCCATTACATAGGCGACGTAGGGGCGTGGCCTATCGGCGGCGAACATCGCCCCTACGTTGCCTCATGTAAAGGGGAGATGTGGGCGCTGCCGGGAGGTTGCCTGGTTTCAGAGCAGTGCTCTGAAACCAGGCGACCGATCTGGGGCGATGTGCACACATCGCCCCATGTAACCGGACGGAACCTGTCAGGCGATGGGAGCCATAGGCTTCCATTGTCCTGCATCACTGCTGGGGTTTTCAGACACCCCGGCGGTGATGCCGCCTGTCAGCTCTGCCGGTGGCGCTGGAGATGTTGCCCCATGTAAATGGGGGATGGTGACGCTTGCGGGCCGTCAAAATGTGCGCGCACCCGCCAGTCGCCGCGACATCTCCAGCCCGTCGCCAGGTCTGATGGGGCCTTTAGAGTTTCATTGGACCATATATTTATGTGATTAAAGCCCCCATCACACTAAAGGCCAGTTAAACTGCACGACATCGTTAATGATATCTCTTAAACGTCACAGGTTTGGAGTAGTTCAAGCAACATCGTTATGACCTCGTTGTGTACATGTTCTCAAATCAGAAGATCCACGATCAGCCAATCTGCTATATCGTTGTGTGTGACACCACGATAACGATGTTGTTTACGATTTCGCCCATTCACAGCAATGAGCAGGTATCGTTCGCTGGCTTGTGCGAACGATTCCTGCTCACAACATTGTTGGTGAGTCGTCCATGATATATAGACGTGTGACATCTCACCAATGATGTCTAAACGATGTTGGAAACGACCGCGTGCCCACAAGATCGTTAGTGACATCGTTTAAACGTTGTGCTATGTAACGGTGCCTTAAAGGCCCCGTTACATGGCACAAAATCGTTAACAATATCACTTAAACTTCACAGATTTGGAGTCGTTCAAAGGACATTGTTATGAACTCGTTGCGTGTGACTCCATAATGTTGTAATGATAAATCGTTGGATCGGAGATCGCAGGTTTGAGAACATGTTCTCAAATCAGATGATCCACGATCAGCCAACCCGCTATATGGTTGTGTGTGACACTGCGATAACGATGTCGTTTACGACCTCGACCATTCGTAGCAATGAGCAGGTATTGTTCACTGGATTGTGCAAATGATACCTGCTCACTACATCGTTGGTGAGTCATCCACGATATCTAGACGTGTGACATCTCACCAACGATGTCAAAGTGATGTTGCAAATAACCGCGCGCCCACTATATCGTTAGCGACATCGTTTCAACATCGTGCCGTGTGATGGTACCTTAAGCGAGATCGCTAGCGAGATCGCTGCTGAGTCACAGGTGTTGTAACGCAACAGCAACCTCAACAGTGATCTCGCTATGTTTGACATGTAGCAGCGATCAGGTCCCTGCTGTGAGATCGCTGATTGTTACAAACCGTTCTGTACCATTTTTTGCTTTTCGCGCTCCCGCTGGGCAGTGTGCATCACTGTGTTTGACAGGGACAACGACCAACGATCTCAACACTATGTCCAAGAGTGGCAGGGTCCCAACGACCGCCGTATCGTTGCTGCATTGCTGGTATGATCTGACTGTTTGACATTTCACCAGCGATTACGTAGCGACGCACCAGTAATCCCTACAGGTCGGTTTGTTGTCGGACCGCTGGTGCTTCGCCAAGTATGAAGGTACCCTTAGGGCCTCGTTACACGCTGAGACTTTCCAGCGATCGCTGGAAAGTCTCTATGCAGTCGCTGTTGAGTTGTCAAACAAGCAGACTCACCAGCGACCAGTCAGCAGCGAGATCGCTGGTAACTAGAGTAAATATGGGGTTGCTAAGCAGCGCGCTCTGCTTAGTTATCCGTTGCTACCCGATATTTACCCTGGTTACCAGTGCCCAGCATCTAATGTGCGTCGCTGGGCACTGGCTGGGAGATCGCTGATCGTTGGTCTCTTGCTGTCACACACACTGATTGGTGCTGACCAGCGGGAGACTAAGGACCAAAAAATGGTCCTGAATGATTTGTAGCGATCAGCAACCTCACAGCAGGGGCCAGGTCACTGATGTGTGTCACACACTGCAACATCGCTGGAGAGGTTGCTGTTACGTCAGAAAAGCTGTGACGTTTCAGCGATATCACTAGCGATGTTGCAGTGTGTGAAGTACCCTTTAGGGTTTGCTCACACCTACTTTTTTTTCACGCTGGTTGTCTCAGTGACAAAAGTATCAGAGTGTCTTGTGGATGACAACATGCTTATGACATTCCAGTGTGTGGTGCTCCGCACCTATCATCTGTATGTCATGCACATGACATTCGTTTTTAGCATGGTCTTTCCCATGCTGTTAAAAATTAGCAAAGATAGATGGATAGAGAGATAGATAGAAAATCAGACATAGATAAAAGAAAAAGAAAAAAAAAACAGGCAGCACTTCCTAGAAGATCACAAAACAGGTGCAGAGCTATAATACTGGCTAATATAAAATGGGAAAACTACCGCAGCACACTGTTAAAGCCAAACATATATATTTTTCTATTTCTAGTATATATGGAGTCACTGGCTTCATTGCTGGACCCTGCACTCCTCCCTTGCCATCTGATGTGTGTGTTGCCTACTGCAGCCCAGGTAACAGAGACCTCAAGGGGTCCAAGAGAGGTTTTATTTGTAGTTAGGGACCCATCAGATTTAAGGTCACCTTGCTGTGGTTGATGGACAGGCATCTATTGGACAATGTATGAATATTAGAACCTTAAAATATATTTTTTTTTTTACATTTCCATCAGAATTTTTACAAAAAAAAACTTGTTTTTTTATTTTAACACTAACACTTTTTTTTGCATATGTTTGGCTTTAACAGTGTGCAGCTGTAGTTTTCCTATGATAGATAGATAGATAGATAGATAGATAGATAAAATAGAAAAAAAGAAATCAGCACAAACTGCTAATTAAAGATGGGTGCAAAAAATCCTGTGAATTGCAATGTCCAATGCAAAAACAGTATACTTCCCAAGAAAAACAGGTAGCACTCCAAAGTTTCATCCAAAACGACAGTTTTAATGCAGACCCATGTGGTGCAACGTTTCAACCTGTATCAGGTTGCTTGCTTGTATCAGCATGCTTGAAAAAGACGCGTTTCGTAACGCTTGATAACGGGGATTACCAGCCAATGTCAGAAGGTGTCCCCCACTGTCTTTTTGTGTTACACAATGCAGCGGACATCTTTATTGTCTACCCTTTATGGCTCAAGCTGAAGATTTGCATGCCTGATCCATACCTTCACAGATAAGGTTATGGGTTTGCATGCACAGGTAGTGCAGCAGCTACAGCAAGTTGTTGGGTTCCTGACCTTGGCTTGTGCCTAGGCTCAGCATAAACCCAAGATATCTCTCCCTGATAGGTTTTCAGGAAGGGGGGGGCAGATACATTTATAGTATTCAGGGAAGCCTGTAAATTATATTTCAGGCTCTGTCCTCATTTCTCAGGGAGTGAGGAACACCATATGCGGATGAATCTCTCCCTCAAGGGGGATCCCCAGCCCTGGGCCTTCTCCCTGCTGACTGATTCACCATGTTTGTGGTCAGTAGTTTTTCATGTCTTTGGCCTGGTGCATCGTGAACCTCATGGGCCTCCCTCGCCAACTCCAATCTCTGTAAACTCAAGCAGGGAACACAACCAGCTGAGGAGTATTGCTCTGAGTTCTAGAGATAGGTCACTCAATGGAATGACCCTGCCTTTAGGAGTAAGTTTAGTCAGGGACTGTCTGCCAGGCTTCAGGACTTGCTGGTCCAACATGCTGCTCCAAAGATGTTGGAGGTTGTGATATCCCTTGCTCTCAGGGTGGATAGATGCCCGAGGGAGAAACCAAAACCGACTCTGCCCCCTATGGCTCTCACTAGGGAGGAGGCCCTACAGGTATTATTAGAGGAAACCATGCAGTTTAGAGGGTGTTTCCTCTCATACTTGTTCACCAGCGGTTCATCAAGAGACAGGGGCATGTTTCTATTGTAGTTATACTGATCATTATATCAATTTTTGTCCACTTCCCCGCAAACAGGTTACGCCATCTCATAAGCCATGTTCCTCTGGTTGTGTGGAGGGAGATGACCAGGGTGTATATGTTTCCTCCATTTTCATGTCTCACTTTACCATTCCCGCAGAAATAGTGATTGGTGGAAAAATTGAGACTATTCTAGCTCTTGTGTACAGTGGAGCAAGAGTCAATTTGGTGGATTCTTGCCTTGCTCAGCCCCATGGTCCAAATTTTTGTGCGCTAGCGAGATCCATTTCAGTGCTAGCCATTGATTCTGCTCCTCTCAGCCAGAAGAATTTGGCCCAAATTGTACACAATATGAACTTGCTCATAGGAACTCTTCACAAAGATATCCTGTTGTGCTATGTCTTGGAGGGTCTGCCTACTCCCATTGTCTTGGGCTTTCCCTGGCTGTAAAAATCATAACCCGGTCATGCATTGGCGGTCCAGAGAAATAGTCAGTTGGGGCAAGTTTTATGAAAACAATTGCCTGGGTACTAGTGATTCTATCGTCTTTGTTAAACTTACTCCTCCCTCTCCAGCGAAGGTGGTTTAGGTGCTATAAAAGAAGTCTAATGTCACACCCCAGGTTAATATTAGGCCTTCCCTTCCTGGTAAAGTGGTTCATGGGAGGGGTGTGTCTCCACATAAGCACCCTGAGGGTAAGAGTCGTATGTCACAGGCGGACTGTTGTCTATCCTTTTAGGAGAGTACCTTTGTCCAGCAAACGTATGTATGACATCCACAATATATTCCACAGGTCATCACTCTGAAAGTGTGTCGTGTCTCCGGAGCCAACTTTTTTACCATCAGCCCCCATATACATTAGTGTATGGCAATCAAACTGCCATCATAGTGTGTTAAATAATTAAAAAACACATACGTAGGGCTTCGCTGTATTTTTCAGTCTAGAACAGATAAACTCAGAAATTTTAGCTGCACTGTCTGACAACGCTGCCCCTTAGACACCTGCTGTTTACCTTAGCAGCGGCTCCACACAAAGCATCAGGAAGTGTGCTTTTTACACAGGAAACGTGTCCAGCAACGTTTTCCTGTGCGCTGTTGTAAAGTGCACTTCCTGATGCTTTGTGTGGAGCCGCTGCTAAGGTAAACAGCGGGTTTCTAAGGGGCAGCTTTGTCAGGCAGTGCATAGCGTTAACGCTATGCGCTGCTGTTAAAATTTCAAAGTTTTAAGTATATGCGCCATGCGTGGGTCACCCTCCAAGTGTGACCCCAGACTTAGACGGAGCTTCATGAGAGACCACAATAGATACAATATACTGCAATACTACGGTATTGCAGTATAGAGTATAAGCGATGAAATGATCCTAAACTCAAGTCCCCTAAGGGGTCTTCAAATGAAAGTAAAAGTGTTTTTAAAAATTAGAAAAAAGAATCAAAGTGCCAGATTTGTGATTTTTCAATCACTACACCTTCCTAAAATGATCAATAAAAATGATCAAAATTAAGTAACAATAAAACCTTCAGCTCACCATGCGAAAAAATAAGCCCTCACACAGTGACACTGATGGAAAAAATAAACTGTTATGAAGGCAAGAAAAGAGCAAGGAAAAAACGCATCAATACTCAAAAAAGTTCAAAATGTTCATTTTTGTGGAAGAGATGCAGATTTGGTTCAGAAACTTCTGCAACCAAATACTTAACGTGCACACATGTCATAATCATTCTGACCCAGAGAATCATGCTTCTAGATCATTTCTACCATACAATGCATTCTGTAAAACAAACAAAAAAAGGGAAGAACTTAAAAGGCATAATTGATTTTCTTTTCACTATTTCATCCCATGTTGAATTTTTTTCCCCAATTTTCAGTATATTGGATGGTAAAATGTATGACTTCATTCAAAACTACATCTCATCTCACAAAAAACAAGCCCACATACTGATGTGATGATGGAAAAATAAGAAAAGTTATGGCTCTTGGAAGAGGTGAGAAAAATATAAAAGTAAAAATGAAATTGCCTGAAGACGCAAAGGTTTTGAGGAAAAATTGCAAAGTACTTGTAAAAGTTAGCTTCTTACCATTTCATTTCTAATTAAAAATCCTCTCGTTCTTAAGAACTTAAAGATTTTTAATTCTATTGGTTAGACTAAAGATACCGTTACACGCTTCAATTGTTGAAACGATCTCACTAACGATCTCGGGGGCGTGCGGTCGTTAAAACATCGTTTTGACTTCGTTGGTGAGATGTCACACATATAGATATCATGGACGACGCACCAACCATCCAGCGAGCAGGTATCATTCGCACAACCCAGCAAATAATAGTTGTTCACTGATGTGACTACGATATGGTTACGATAAATCGTTGGATTGTTGATCGCAGATTTGAGAACATGTTCTCAAATCACACGATCCACGATCCGCCAACCTGCTGCATTGTTCTTTGTGACACTGCGATACCAATGTCATTCATGACTTCGCCCATTCACGTCAGTGAACAACTATCGTTCGCTGGGTTGTGCGAATGATACCTGCTCGCTGGATGGTTGGTGCGTCGTCCACGATATCTATACGTGTGACATCTCACCAACGATGTCAAAACGAAGTTCTAACGACCGTGCCCCCCCGAGATCTGTAGTGATATTGTTTCAACAATTGAAGCGTGTAACAGTACCTTTAGTTGCATAGGTTACCAGTCACCACTGCAATCTAGCAACAATGACTAAACATGCTCAGTTCAAGCAAGCTCTCTCCAAAAGATTTTGTAAGCACTGCCCTGTGGCTATCTGTGATATGTAGAGTGCAATGACAACTTCTGCAAAGTGTTTGTATGTTCTCTGTGTGTCTTGATTAGCTCCCTCCAGTTTCAACACACACTTCACAGACCACAGACATGCTAATAGGGAATTTATCTTGTGTGCCCCTGTGGGGACAGTGATGATGATGTTTGTAAAGCGCTGTGGAATATTATGGTTGTTGTCAGGAAAATATGAATTATTTTCCTTTGTTCTAGAAAACAACTAAAGCTGACAGACTTCTCTGCCCCTTTTTGGTTTGTAGGAACATACCATGTCTTTTCCCCTCACTCCTTCCCCCAATCAGGTATTTACAACCTGGCAGGGTCATAAAATCTAACAGAGCTGAGTGCTTTTTCCCTTCCCTCCAAGAAAAAGTCCTTTGTCTTCAAGAAAACACACTTTATTTCAAATTTTATAATACACATTGGTACCACAATTATATAAATCACAATTTTGGGGCACTTGCATCTTGGGGATCGCACTGCCCCCTCCTATGTTTCTGAGAAACTATCCGAACACTAGGTAATTAATTTCTGTCCATCTGCAAGCCACAGACACTCCATGTTTGGTCTAAAAAAACACATAAAATTAAAAGGGAGAACATAATGCTAATATCTTTGACCTGTAAGCTTCCAAGCCAAAGATATGATGAAAAGGAGTTATTGATAACTTTTAGAGTCAGAAAACAGCCCCTATGTGAGGTCAGCAAAGTGGGAGTTCCTGGTTTTATGGTCAAAGAATTAAACAAGAACGCCCATCTTTCGTAACTCATTCTGATCCCAGATGAAGGACACAGCACGACCTTTAGCTGTGAGGTAGAATCGTAATCCATTTCAGGGGTGCTTTCCCCCTAGACCTTAGATTGTCACCGCACAGATTTAGTTTTATCTTAATTAATTTAATCCCTTTTATTTCCATAACTGTTTATGCATATTTGTAAATTGTCTCTTTCGTAATATCTTTTGTAAATACTGCCAATTTTTCGGAGTAAATTATAAACATTTGCTAACTTCGTTCTTCTTGCCCTATGAGCGAACTTTCACATCTTGTAAATTCACGTTACCAAATGGGTTTCGATCTACCTATAAGAGGTCGGTGGTGGCAGCATAATTTTTGTATTTATGTGATATTGTGTAGACTGGTGACTGGTATGAGGTATATATATGTTTCTAGCAAGAAATGGTGGTATATATACATCCAGTCACATTACGTGCAGCAATAGTCAACAGAAATTAGAGCAGCTGCGCTCCTTTTCTTATCTTCTGTCAATGCCCTGATTGGTCAGCAGGATAAGGGGGCGCCAGAGAGCTGCAAAGTTGTGACCAAGTTTGTGACAAATTGATGGCAGAGTGGTGTGATCAAAGAGCATTAGTGATCTGGTTTGAGAAATTATTCCTCTCACTAAAAACTTGCATGGTTCTTACGGTGACCCTGTGCAAACATTTTGAAGATCAAGCTCAGTGTTTATTAGATTTGAGACAATACTTTATGTGTAGCAGTTACACCCTACCCTTTTTCGTTTTTTTTCTATTCCATTTTTTGTTTGGAGATCATGGCTGCAGTTGGGCAGTTCTGGTACACCCAGCAGAAAAAGGACACCCTTGCTGGAGTATGCACGACCAAAGGCATTGACCCCCTTGGCAAAAACACAGAATAAATGATCGCTGAACTGGTGCAACTTGAAGCAGAGCAAGCCCTTCACCAGAGCTCAATGGAAGCAGGGGTCAGCTAAAGTATGGACAGTACTGCTGCAGGGGTCCCACCTGTAGATGCATCACCAGCTACCAGGGCAGTGTGGACCCCATCTGGCTCTACAGCAATTTCTGACAGAGGATTACCAAGGACAGCTGAGGCTAATTCAGCAACACCAGGAGGCTGCTGAGCGACGCACCGAGGCCTGAGCCCTGCGTGAGTCTAAGAGAGCTGATCAGGAGGCTGCCGACTGGCAGGCTGAAGCCGAGATGGAGGCTGAGTTAACTGAACAAGAGGCTGCAGAGCGATGATCAGAGGCCCAAGCTCAGAGAGACCATGAACTATAGATGGCCCAACTCGGGATATCATCATCTACCCCATGGAACTGTGAGTACAATAATCCAACAACCATTAAACCACATCCGAATAATTTTCCTGTGATGGAAAAGGAGGGGTACATTGACACCTTTCTGAGGGGTTTTGAAAAGACCATGAACTGCAGATGTCCCAACTTGGGATATCATCATCTACCCCATGGAACTGTGAGTCCAATAATCCAACAATCGTTAAACCACATCCGGAGAATTTTCCTGTGATGGAAAAGGAGGGGTACATTGACACCTTTCTGAGGGGTTCTGAAAAGACTTGCAGGCAGTACCAGCTGCTGCCATACCAGTGGGGCCTGGTACTTAACCCCAGGGTTGAGAGGCAAAGCTCTGGACGTGTTTGTTGCTCTTCCTCCAGAGCTAGTTGGTAACTATGATGTCATTAAGCAGGCCTAATATACAAGTTGCAACTGACTCCTGAGGTGTACCGTAAAAGTTCCAGAACCTTCAGTGTGGACCACATGACAGCTACAGCAATGTGGTGCATGGGCTCTGAACCAACTTTGAGCAGTGAGTCCAAGGACCTGAAGGTGAAAGATCAGTTCCTGCATCAAGCTGATGTGAGACAGTTTGTGATGGACTGGGACCCAACAGATGCAGATAAAGCAGCGCAGATCACAGACACCTATGAGGCCAATCATAAACCTGATGTGTGGAAGACAGTCGTCACCAGTTGAGTAAGGGAGTAAGCCATTGAAAATCCTCCATGAGGCCCTTTCCCATCGGCCAGCACCTGGCTTACATCTGATTCTCGCAAGTGCTATACCTGTAGTCAACTGGGACATGTGAGCATCACCTGTCTGGAGAGGTAGAAGAGGAATACCCAATTTGAGGCCCCAGGGCCTAGTGCAGCTATTTTGTTTGTGGGTGGAATGGGTGAGACGTCCCTGGCGAACTTGCAGTCGGTTACTGTGGGCAACACCATCACTATGAGGCTCAGGGACTCTGTTGCAGAACAAACTCTTATCTGCCTCGAATTCGCAAGGTGTAGGATCCTTCAAAAGCTTGCTGTGGTGCATAAACCTACTATTCAGCCACCCCTAAACAGTGCTCACAAGCAGAAACGGTTTCAGTGGGCCCAGACGTACATGAAGACTAATTTTTAAACAGTCTTGTTTACTGATGAGTGCCGAGCAACCCTAGATGGTCCAGATGGATGGAGTAATGGATGGTTGGTGGATGCCACCATGTCCCAACATGGCTGTGACGTCAGCAAGGAGGTGAAGTCATGTTTTGGGCCGGAATCATTGGGAAACAGCTGGTAGGTCCCTTTAAGGTTTCTGAAGGTGTGAAAATGACCTCTGCAAAGTATATAGAGTTTCTGACTGAGAACTTTCTTCCATGGTACAAAAAGCAAAATTGTGCCTTCAGGAGCAAAATCATCTTCATGCAGCATGACAATGCACTATCTCATGCTGCAAAGAATAACTGGGTCATTGGCTGCTATGGGCATAAAAGAAGATAAAGACCTGGTCAGACTTGCGTCGTGCATGCTGTAAAAGCATGTAAAAGCATGCTTTTTTAAAGTTGAAAATGTTGAAAAATGCATGCATTAACGCATCCATAGGCCCAAATGCAAAAAACGCATGGCAAATGTGCCATGCATTTCTTGCATGCGTTTTTGGCTCACCCCCCCCAAAACGCGGTAAGCAGCGTTTTTGGGTGCTTTTTCAAAATGGGTGCTTTTTTAGCTGGGGCCCTATGGGAAACGCATGTGTTAACGCATGGTACATATAGGCACCATGCATTAATGCATGCATTTTTGCATGCGTTTTTTTTTTTAAAAAGTCCAAAAAACGCATAGCAGTGCTGGGGGCACAAAAAGCACCCTAACAAAAACGCATCAGTTTTTATAAGCTCTATAAAAAACAAATTGGCAAGTGTCACCCTAGCCTTAAATAGCTTTTTATTTCAGTGAATAGCCTCCTAATGCTGCAAATTCAACAAATGAGCATTTTCAGTTCATTTCAAATGTTTAGAAACTCTACTGTGCCTAATAATTTGGAACAGTGCATTTAGAGTTTTTTTTCTAAATTTTTAAGATTATACTGTTATCATTGGGAGATTTCTTCAATAAAATTCTATGTACACTCTAACGGGTGATGACTTTTATTACGCTGACTGTTATTTGCACCGACCATTTAGGAAAATCAGAGAAAAAGGACATTTGCATAATAATTTGGAACATGGTGTAATTATAATAATAATCATATACAGTATTGACATGTCAATAAATGTAAAATCTATCAAAATATAAAATAATTTAAATTAAACAATAAATACTATATTTTTGGATTATAAAACACACTTTTGTTCCCCAAATTTTAAGGGAAAGTGTGGGGTGCATTTTATAATCCAAATCTACTATGTGCTGTGTTGTGGGGGTGGGGGTCACTTTGGAGAGGCGTCCGGGGCCTGGAGGATGATGGCGCAGGCTGCAGCTACTGCTTGTGGTCACACAGATCTGCTCATAAGGCTCATGTAATATTCACTGCATTCCCTTGGCCATCACCTCTTAGCACTGAAAGGTGGGAGGGGGGGGAGCAGAATATATTATATTAACCTAATGAACGGGTCTATAGGATCGGCGGCTGAAGCCCCATGCGATCCTGTGTTGATAGTCACTGATTCCCATGCTTTCATTGCATGGAAAACAGTGACTAACCTGGGGACGGATGAGCATACTGACCTTTTCATATCGCTACCTGTAGCCTGCGCCATCTGTCTGCCTGTGCCAGCATCTGATTATGTGAGTGGCACAGCACAGTGACATCATCTCTGCGCGCACTGCTCACGTGATCAGATGCCTGGGACAAAAGGCAGACGGATGGCACAGGCTGCAGGGAGCGATATGGAGAGGTGAGTACTCTTGTTTAATATTTTTCAAGTGTGTGCCAGCATGGAGCGCTATGCACCAGCAGCTTGGGGGGCTATGTGTATGAGCAGCATGGGGTGCTATTTGTACCAGCACCATTGGGGGCTATGTGTACCAGCAACATTGGGGTGCTATGTGTATGAGCAGCATGGGGTGCTATGTGTACCAGCACCATTGGGGGCTATGTGTACCAGCAACATTGGGGTGCTATGTGTACCAGTCTCATTGGGAGCTATGTGTAGCAGTGTATTAGGAGCTATGTGTACCAGCAGCTTTGGGGGCTATGTGTACCAGCAGCATTGGGGGGCTATGAGTACAAGCAGCATGGGAGGCTATGTGTACCAACAGCAGGGGGGGTGAAGTGTACCAGCAGCAGGGAGGGGGGCTATGTGTATGAGCAGCATGGGGTGCTATGTGTACCAGCACCATTGGGGGCTATGTGTAGCAGTGTATTAGGAGCTATGTGTACCACCAGCATGGGAGGCTATGTGTACCAGCAGCATTGGGGGGCTATGCATACCAGCAGCGTGGGGGGGAAGTGTACCAGCAGCAGGGGGGGCTATGTGTATGAGCAGCATGGGGTGCTATGTGTACCAGTCTCATTGGGGGGCTATGTGTACAAGCAGCATGGGGGGCTATGTGTACCAGCAGCAGGGGGCTATAAATACCAGCATCATTGGGGCCTATCCTTACCAGCAAACATTGGGGGCTATGTGTTACAGCAATATTGGGGTGCTATGTGCACCAGTCTCATTGGGGGGCTATGTGTACAAGCAGCATGGGGGGCTATGTGTACCAGCAGCAGGGGGGCTATATATACCAGCAGCATTGGGGTCTATGTTTACCAGCACCATTGGGGGCTATGTGTAGCAGTGTATTAGGGGCTATGTGTACCAGGAGCATTGGGGCGCTATGTGTACCAGCAGCATGGGGGGCTATGTGTACCAGCAGCAAGGGGGCTATGTTTACCAGCAGCATTGGGAGCTATGTGTACTAGCAGCATGGGGGGCTATGTGTACCAGCAGCATGGGGGCGCTATGTGTACCAGCAGCATGGGGGGTTATGTGTACCGATTGTAAGACGTACACTGGTATTTTAAGACAGACCCCATGTCACATTAAAATTTTTTTTTTCTTTTCCTTGGCCAAATTTGGGGCGTCTTATAATCAGGTGTATCTTATAAAGCGAAAAATGCGGTACTTTAAAACAAGGAAATAGAAACACCAGAATTGCCTGTTTTAATATGCCACAAGTCCCAAAAAAATGCAATAAATAGTCATCAAAATACAGAATATGTTCCAAAATCATACCAAAAAAATGTGAGCTAGTTTGTTACAAAACGGAGGTCCATGAGCAGAAAAATGAAAATGAAAACAAGGCGGATCTCAGAAAATGGTGCACACACTAATTTCTTTTTGTGTGGCTAATTTCTGAATGGATCATAATGGGGTCATGGCAGCTTTTCTGGGCCAGTTTCAAATCTATACTTGCAAATCCTTACAGACCCAATTCCATCTGTTTTTAGTTTGTATTTAGGCTCTCAATATATCTCTGCAGGCTGCGCTATTCCTGCCAGTGAAAACCAGACTCCTATTAGTGCTAATGTGAACAGAGTCTTAATTCCCCATCAGATTTAAATCCGCTGAAAAGGATAAAATCACTTCCTTTACATGTCAGAGTCAAATACACCAAGGTCACTTGGCACACAATAAATGAAATGTCTCATAACAGGGAAAATGACGCATAATCCAGAAATGTTGTAATGCTGGTTCCACTGTAGTGTGGAATGTGGATGAAATCTACTGTGTATGTTGGCTGGATTGCATGCGGTCAATTGTTTCTTGTTCTAAGTATCAATAGTTTCTGGCATCATAATGTGCCACATCTAGGATTTAAAAAGCAATGTCCTAAGACGGGTCAAATATAATGAGCAAGGAAAAACATTGGCATGATATACAAGTATTCAGCTCATTTGTCACAGCTGATTCCCACATAGATATTTAATCACTTATTTTAGTGTATAGGAAAAAAATTCCAAGTGCGGTGAAATTGCAAAAAATATGCAATTACACATTTGTGTTTTGCTTTTTTTATTCGCCATGTTCACTATATGGTAAAACCGACGTGACGGTGTGATGTCTCAGGTCGGTATGAGTTCATAGATACCAAACATGTATACTTTTATTGGTATCTAAGTGGTGAAAAAAATTCAGAAGTTTAAAAAAAAAAAAAATAAATAACCACACTTTTGGTGCCATGTAGCCTGTAGCGTCTCATTTTTCGGGATCTGGGGCTGTGTTATGGCTTATTTTTTGCGGCTTGAGTGGACGTTTCTAATGATACCAATTTTCGGTGGATGCGCTGTTTTGATTGCCCATTGTTGCATTTTATAGCAATGTTGCGGTGACCAAAAAAACATAATTTAGGCGTTTGGACCTTCTTTTTCAATTACGCAGTTTTCGGCTCTCATTAATTGATTTTATATATTGATAGATCGGGTGTTTCTGAATGTGGTGATACCAAATATGTGTATTTTTTAAAAATACTTTTATTTTGAATGGGGGAAAAGGGGGGTGATTTAAACTTTTGTATTTTTTTTCATATTTTTAAAACTTTATTTTTTAATTCATGCCTGGTTCCCACTGTGAAGCATGGAGGAGGAGGGGTGATGGTGATGGGGTGCTACACCAGATGACCTGGCCTCCACAGTCACCAGACCTGAACCCAATCGAGATGGTTTGGGGTGAGCTGGACCGCAGAGTGAAGGCAAAAGGGCCAACAAGTGCTAAGCATCTCTGGGAACTCCTTCTAGACTGTTGGAAGACCATTTCCGGTGACGACCTCTTGAAGCTCATTAAGAGAATGCCAAGAGTGTGCAAAGCAGTAATCAAAGCAAAATGTGGCTACTTTGAAGAACCTAGAATATAACATATATTTTCAGTTGTTTCACACTTTTTTGTTAAGTATATAATTCCACTGTGATAATTCATAGTTTTGATGCCTTCAGTGTGAATCTACAATTTTCATAGTCAAGAAAATACAGAAAACTCTTTGAATGAGAAGGTGTGTCCAAACTTTTGGTCTATTACTGTATTTATATACACATACAGGTGCATCTCAGTGAATTAGGATATCTTCAATAAGTTCCTTTATTTCAGTAATCCCATACATAAAGTGAAACACATATATAGAGTCATTACACACAGAGTGATCTATTTCAAGTGTTTATTTATGTTAATGTTGATGATTATGGCTTACATCCAATGAAACCCAAAGGTCATTGTTTCAGAAAATTAAAGTAGGAAGGATGAATGGTTAAAAACCGCACTCCCATATTCCACAAGACATCAAAGGGTGAATTTAATATTGATTTATTAGTCAATGAGTTTCAGGGCTCCCAGAAACATGGCAATATGATATAGATTTTTTATGATATTCTAATTCATTGAGATGCACTAGTATATTTACATATTTGAAGACAAATTCATAAAAGTACATATAAACAGACATAAATATATACACAGTCATATACACTAACATATACAGTGCGTTGTGAAAGTATTTGGCCCCCTTGAACTTTTCAACCTTTTGTCACATTTCAGACTTCAAACATAAAGATATAAATTCTAATTTTTTTGTGAAGAATCAAGAAGTGGGACACAATCGTGAAGTGGTACGAAATTTATTTCATATTTTAAACTTTTAAAAAAAATAAAATACTGAAAAGTGGGGCGTGCAGTATTATTCGGCCCCTTTACTTTCAGTGCAGCAAACTCACTCCAGAAGTTCAGTGAGGATCTCTGAATGATCCAATGTTTTCCTAAATGACTGGTAATGATAAATAGAATCCACCTGTGTGTAATCAAGTCTCCGTATAAATGCACCTGCTCTGTGATAGTCTCAGGGTTCTGTTTCAAGTGCAGAGAGCATTATGAATACCAAGGAACACACCAGACAGGTCCAAGATACTGTTGTGGTGAAGTTTAAAGCCGGATTTGGATACAAAAAGATTTCCTAAGTTTTAAACATCTCAAGGAGCACTGTGCAAGCAATCATATTGAAATGGAATGAGTATCAGACCACTGCAAATCTACCAAGACCCGGCCGTCCCTAAAAACTTTAATCTCGAACAAGGAAAAGACTGATCAGAGATGCAGCCAAAAGGTCCATGATCACTCTGGATGAACAGCAGAGATCTACAGCTGAGGTGGGAGAGTCTCAAAGATATCCATAAAAAGTCTCGATTGAAGTTTGCCACAAGCCACCTGGGAGCCACACCAAACATGTGGAATAAGGTGCTCTGGTCAGATGAAACCAAAATAGAACTTTTTGGCCACAATACAAAATGATATGTTTGGCGTCAAAGCAGCACAGCTCATCACCCTCACAACACCATCCCCACTGTCAAACATGGTGGTGGCAGCATCATGGTTTGAGCCTGCTTTTCTTCAGCAGGGACAGGGAAGATGGTTAAATTGATGGGAAGATGGACGAAGCCAAATACAGGACCATTCTGGAAGAAAACCTGTTAGAGTCTGCAAAATTCCTGAGACTGGGACGAAGATTTATCTTCCAACAAAATGTTGCATTCATGGTGCGGACGAGAATGTATGATTTGTACGCAAGCATCTGCATGCGTACAAATCGCACATGGGGAGCAATGAGTACGCATGGCCATCCGCACCCGAGCGCATACACCGTGCGTCCCCATGATGGTCGGTGCTTGCGCTTAGCTTGAGTTCGCCCGCCACTATGCGCAGCGCAGGCGAACATAAGTGTGAAGCCACCCTAATAGATATAATTGTGTACTATATCTTATGTATTGATTGTGTCATTTATTCTGCCCTATAATTGTTCTGGACATGCATTTGCATTGTAATTTTGCTCCTTGGGTGCTAGCCTGCCATTTAGGCTGCTAACCCTGTATGTCCATGCCCCTCCCCTTTTTTCCTCTTTCTGGTCTTAATAAATGAAACCTATTTTCATCCTGAATTAGACATCTGGTCATATGGTTTTTTCTTTACATGTTATTGTGTGGGATACATGTAAATGTCCTCAATGAAGGTTATTAACTATATTGATGTAAGTAGATAAAATAATGTAAATAGTTTTGAATATTACAAAAAACCTTGTAGAAAATCTCTGTAGGCTCAGAAGTAACATGGAGATTCACATGTTTGCTCTATCGTCTTATGTGGGCCTTGTTATAAAGACAAACCAATAATGTATTCTTCATGAAACTGAACATATAGAGAATATATGTTTATAATTAGTTGTATTGTATATATTCCAGAACACTAACAATTATTTGACAGCAGAAAATGGAGAAGTATTTATGATGAGTTACCCTATCATATGTGTCAGCTGAGACTTTAGTTAAAAGTTCGGTCTGATGACTTGAACTTTACTCCAGACTCCAAAACCCACATAAGTCAATTGGGACTTGAACTTTGATGCTGCAAAATGGCTTTAAAATGGTAATAGCAAGGGCTAAGAGGCTGCAAGACTAAGCAAAATGGGTTTCATTGCCCAACAAACAAATGTGGATAGGGGATAAATAATAAAAAACATGTCCCACCTATTTTTGATAACCAGCCAAGTTAAAGCACACAGTTGTGGCTGGTATTCGCAGGCTGGGAAGGCCCAGGGTTATCTGTCCTTCCCAACCTAAATATACCAGTCCGCAGCCACCAATTCTAGCACTTCACCCAAGCTCTTCCCAACTGCACTTATACACTGGCAATAGAGGTAATGGTTTTTGGGGTTGATATCAGTCGTGAGTTGACAGCTGGCATTAAGCAATGGTGTTTGTAATGGACAGGTATCTATCAGACACCCCCATTATTATCCTGAGAAGTGTAAAGGTTAAACACACTCACACTGGAAAATAGTTTATTTGAAAAAATCTTCAAAGTTTCCACATAATTCAATGGTGTACTGTCCCATGATGCATATTAAATACTCTGGAGCTTTAATCTAAGAATGAGGCATCACAGCTCATGTGTGCTCAGTGGCAGGCACAAAATTTCTCATGAGCGTCAGAAATTCTAGACCTGCCACTGACCAGAGGATCCGTAACTGTCTGCAGCTGTCTACTTTATCCAGACTGGTTATCAAAGAAGGGGAAGGACCCAATGTAATTTTTTTTCCCATTTATTATTCACAACAATGTGCAGGCATCTTCCACATGTTGAAAAGCTTGTTGGTTGGTTGTGCTGCAGGCTTTTAACAAACTTTATTAACATAGAAATTGCATCCAAATTCTGAACTCGGACAAGGACTTTTTTCTAAAGTGTGTGTTTGCATCTGAACCCCGGACACCAGGTGTTCGATATGAACCCTAAACTTTGCAGTTTGCTTATCTCTAGTCAGCGGTTGTTTTTGCTGTAATAGGCTAGGGTCACACCAGCGTTTACCACTGAGTTCAGGGGGGTTCCGTGTAAAACTTAGAATTTGTCAGCATTAGGCTAGGGTCACAGCTGCTTGTGCCATACGTTCAGGGGCTTGCGTCTGGCACTTAAACATTTTCAGCCTTAGCGCAGTGCTACCAGATAGATACTGTGTTAATGCTGTCTATGCATTTCTATGGCAGATGGGGCCCCGCGTCATTTGACATGCTTGAAAAAAGAGCTAGATTTGAATCTCCAACAGTGGGAAGCCGGCGCTTGCAATGTGCTTGGCTCCCGTCTGCCATGGAAATGCATAGACAGCGTTACTGCAGTTCTACCTAACACAAAGGCTGAAAATTTCTAAGTGCCAGATGCAAGCCTCTGAACGTATGGCACAAGCAGATGTCACCCTAGCCTTAACGCAGTCTTACCGGAAATGTAAGATTGCTTTAACACTGTCAATTCAATCCTATGGCTGGCGCAACCCTGAGCACAGGTCAAACGCCGGCATATAAGTGCCAGAGTTTGAAACCTCACGCTATATCCAACATTACATGACACAGAAGCACACGTCATGTGATGCGCTTGGAAATAGCGCGAAGTTTCAAACTCTTGCACTTAGATGCTGGCGTTTGACCTGTGCTTGGGGTTCCGCCAGCCAAAGGAATGAATTGACAGCGTTAATGCAACCTTACCTTTCCGGTAACACTGCGTTAAGGCTAGGATCACATATACCAATCCACTTTTTTGAGGCTTTAGAAAACCAGATCCGGTAAATTTAGTGTCTCCTGAGCTCCTGGCCATTTTTTGGACTTAGGCTGGCTTCACACTATGGTTTTTTTGGATCCAGGGCTGTCCGGTGTGAACTGGACATCTCCGGATGCGATTCCGGCCCCATAGTAACCTATGGGCTGGAATACGCCGGATGAATGCATTTTGGCATCCGGTTTTTGGATGTCCAGGAGAATCCGGAAGGAATCCGATTTTTCTCCCGGACACAAAATTGGAGAATGCACCATTTTTGTGTCCGGGGAGAAAAATCTCCCCAACTCGGATCCTCCCGGATCCTCCCGGATTCTCCAATCTGGTGCTCCCTAACATGGGAGCCTATGGGGCCAGATTTCCCCGGTCCGGGAGGATCCAGGAACCGGACACCTGCGGCTGCACGCCGCTGTTATTTCAGGACCGCAGCTAGCTCCCCGCGAGCTGCAGTCCTGAATCATCAGCAGCTGCATCCGGCTGCATATTTGCCCTCCGGTTCTGTGTGCTGATCCGGTTCGGGGCTGTCAGGTTTATCCCTGACTGCCCCGGATCGGATCTTGCCGTCTTGTGAAGCCAGCCTTACTCATTTTTTCACCAAAAACGCATATGTGTTAACGCATGGTGCCTATATGTGCCATGCGTTGACACATGCCTTCCCTATAGGGCCCCATGTTAAAAAAACACATGCGTTTTTTTTACCTGCATCCAAAAACACTGCATGCAGCGTTTTTTTGAGTCTAGAAAAACCAGATTACCGTTTTTGAAAAACTCAGCCACACTTAAGTGCACCATGCATTAACGCATATGCGTTTTTGGACCTCGAAAAAAAATGACAAAAATGATCCTACAAACAGATCCAAGGCAAAAACGGATGCCATGTGTGACCCTGGCCATAATGCTGACAAATTCTAAGTTTTACATGGAATTCCCCCTGAACGCTGTGGTAAACACTTTTGTGATCCTAGCCATAGGCAGTGCATGTAGAGAACACACACTGTGGGAAAATATTAAGCAACTACTTATAGGGGTTTTACCCTGCCCAGGGGGCGTGATGTATATTAAGACCATGTCACTGTACGGTCAGACACATCCATTACACAGTATATAGCAGGGACACATACTGTATATAAGATTATCTCAGCACAGGCGATGTGGTGTGATCAGACCATGTTCCTGTATGGTCAGACACATCCATTACACAGTACATAGCAGGGACACATATATAACATTATCACAGCACAGGAGATGTGGTATGATCAGACCATGTCCCTGTACAGTCAGACACATCCATTACACAGTACATAGCAGGGACACATATATAAGATTATCTCAGCACAGGAGATGTTGTATGGTCAGACCATGTCACTGTACGGTCAGACACATCCATTACACAGTATATAGCAGGGACACATACTGTATACAAGATTATCTCAGCACAGGCGATGTGGTATGATCAGACCATGTTCCTGTATGGTCAGACACATCCATTACACAGTACATAGCAGGGACACATATATAAGATTATCTCAGCACAGGAGATGTGGTATGATCATCAGAACATGTCCCTGTGTGGTCAGACGCATCTATTACACAGTACATAGCAGGGACACATATGTAAGATTATCTCAGCACAGGAGATGTGGTATGGTCAGACCATGTCTCTGTATGATCACACATCTATTACACAGTACATAGCAGGGACACGTATATAAGATTATTTTAGTACAGGAAAATTTTTTATAACATCCAATTGTGGAAATTATTATTCCAAGATCTGTTGATTAAAATGAAATGTAAAATGAACTTTATTCATGGGAAAACGCCTTTAACTTCCATTACGTAAAAAAAAACCCTGTTGTAATTATAGTGATATCTGAAAATGGATTTCAATCTGATATATGTATAGGAGTTATATTTTTTAATATATTTATTTTAGTTGTATAATTTGTAAAATACAAATTCCTCCAGTTAAAAACTTCTGAATGTCCAAATAGCTGTGACCAAATCCTCTAAGAGTTTGTGCGAATTTACACATTTGTTTACTTTTTTCTATGAATATTGGATAAAATAAGTGACTGATACATCTAAAAAAAATCTACCATTAGTGAACACATTTTGGTGTTGTAAAAACTTTCTCAATAGAGGTGCCATCATGGACTATAAGCCTAGACCGTCTAAGAACACTCATTTTTAGTGTTTCATCAATGCACACTATGATTATATGGCTTCAGAGAAGAACATAATGACAACTGTACAAGAACAAATAGGAGACAATACTTAGTCACAGCCAGTAACCGAAATCCCACAACAGCAATGAGATTTTGCCTCTGACACCTAGCACATTATCCTAATGCATCCAGCGTCAGTAATTTTGAGGTTATGTGTATCCAGGGTGTACCTGCCTGGTAGGGGAGGTGATAGTCTTTTCATAGTGTGTATTAATTGAGATTTGAGAATGACTTTGATGTGTTCCTCAGTCAGATATTTCGCTGAGCCATTGGTTCAGGTATCTTTACTGGTAATTTCTAACTGTCAAAAAAGTCATCATTAGACACGTCAAAATGGCTTTGAACCCGTATGATGTAAAGTCAAGCCTTGTAAAGGGTGTTGCACATTATACCTCCTAATATGGAAGCATATCGAGTTTGATTCCGATGCATTTTGTGCAAAAATATTACTAATAACCCAACATTTAATATGACCCCAGAACTGCTCTTTCATAACTTTTGGTCACTTTTTGAGTAGTATTTTAAATTTATGTTACATTTATAATGCATTTAATGTGTTCATTTATTGGATCAGCATTATTATTGTTTATAACATTTTTATTAATTTTTATTTTTTTTGTGTTTTTAAATATTTTTGTTTACTTTTGTTGATTACTATACTTACTTATTGGGCTACTTTTCTTCTTGCCATCTCAGGATAACTAAAGATTTTAGTATGAGGAGCTTGTTTTGTATAACAGAAAATATGGTATGACTATAATATCAATGTACGGGGTGGGCCATTTATAGGGTGGGCCATTTATATGGATACACCTAAATATAATGTGAACCGTACGTGATATCAATTTCCTGTTGTATATGGGAGGGGGAACTAATGTGCCACAAACAGGAAGTTGGTATCACCATCCGTTCCCATTATATTTAGGTGATCCATATAATGGCCCACCCTGTATTATGGACCTAGCTGCTGCATAACAGCAAATCACACAACATTTCATCTGTAACCGCAAACCTGAGTTACATTACTCAGGAACAACAGTGATTGAATTTATTTTTATTAAATCAATATACATTATGTTGTATCTGTTTTCAACATTGTGAATCACTACATTTGTCTGTGTTTGTACCATGCCTATATACAGTATATCATCAATTAAATTTTTGAATATATATGAATATATCAATAAAGAATTATTTTATTATAACTTTAACTTATGAATGGGTTCTTCTTACTCTGTAAGGTGTTTCAGATTTATGCATCTGACTTTGGAAGTAATATAGTCATAACTATGTTAAGGTTCTATCCAAGAGTAATTTACCAACGTGACTCCTGAGTTCAAAAAGAATTGCCATCGATAAATATAATTGTGAAAATTTAAGAAAAATTAACAATAGCAGTACGTACATGCATTGTAAAAACAATCCATTGAAGGGTTGTTATGAGAGGTGCACATCCATCTAATGGGCTGTGCGCTGGTGGACACACACGCTCAGCTACTCTTCCCACAGTTGGACCTTCGTTCTTGTTCTTGGGGCAATGATCCTTTGTTTAATGAACACCAATCTATACAAATTGTAAAGAATAACAAGAATATACAGGTATGCTGTGGAGACTGCTTCTGATTGATCAGTGAACAGGATCCATATTATAATTATCTAGCCGAAGGGATACTCACTGGGGACTATATTTTCAGTTATATGAAGTAAGAAAAGACTGAGTGGGAATGGTAGTTGCAGCTGACAAGGGAAGTTGATAAGGACCGAATTTACAGCTACCAAAGGAGAAGGAAGACCGATTGTGTGACACTAGTAGAAGTGAAAAAGGAGTGGATCCAGCATCATAGGAGATACCACCAAGAAAAATGGGTTGGAATCCAAAAGTTTATTGATATATGATTAGTATGTGATGGGCGAACCCGCCGTTGTTTGCGTTCGGTGGACTCGGCTGGACTTTTGTGAACCCTTTCACCACCTGGTGAATTTTAGTTTTTTGCTCCCCTGCTTCCAAGAGCCATAACTTTTTTATTTTTCAATCAATATAGACATATGACGGCTTGTGTTTTGCAGGACGAGTTGTACTTTCAGATGCAATCATTTATTTTACCAGATAGTGTACAGGAAAATGGGAAACAATATTTCAAGTGTGGTGAAATTGCAAAAAAAGTGCAATGACACGATTTTTTGGGGGGGTTTTAGTTGTGATGTCCACTATATGGTAAAACTGACATGACGGTATGATGCCTTGGGTTGGTACGAGTTCGTAGATACCAACCATGTATACTTTTACTGTTATCTAAGTGGTGAAAAAAAATTAAGAATTTGAAAAAAAAAAAAGAATTGCACTTTTTGTGCCATGTTCTGCGACCCATAGCGTTCTTATTTTTTGGGACCTGGGGCGGTGTGATGGCTTATTTTTGGCGTCTTGAGCTGATGTTTCTAACGATATCTTATTTGGGTGGATACGATGTTTTGATCGCCCCTATTGCATTTTATTACAATGCTGCTTGACCCAAAAAATAATTTTGGCATTTGGACTTTTTTTTCCATTTTTTTTCCATCCTTTTGTGGATTTTTTTCATATTTTTAAAAACTTTTTAAATTAATTCTTTGTTTTACATTGCCCCATACGGCGCCACACTGCTGTAGTGGCTGAACATCAGGACAAGTCCCTCAGTTTCACTTTCAGTGGTTGGCAGCACTTGCCAACCACTGACAGGAAGCGAATCCTGATAGCTTCCAGGGTCTCACCAGGACACCAGGCTATCAGGTAGTGAATGGAGATCCCGCAATCTTATCGAGGAATCTCCAATCTTGGTGGGGAACGGCACAATCCCCTTCGTGGCGATTTTGGATTCCGATGTCAGTGAATGACAGCGGGATCCAAAGAATTAATAGCACCGATTGGATTGCGGATCCGATTGGTGCTGTGAGCCTGATATCTCAGCTGATTATTATTATTATTTATTTATAGAGCACCATTGATTCCATGGTATTGTACATGAGAAAGGGTTACATACAAACAAGTTAAAAATACACGAGATGTTGGGTGAATGATGTGAGCTCACATCAAAGGCGGGCACCCAACCCATAACGTACATGGGTCAGAAGTCCAAATTCAGGATCGGACTTGACCCGAACTTGAGTCGGAACCCTGAACTCGAACTTTAAAGTTATGAAATGGGGGCGAGGGGGCTATAAAAAGAAAGAAAACAATGATTAAAAATCAGCTCATACTTACCAGGGTCCATGCGCTTGTACTTCTTAGGCTGCTCTTTAACTTCCTGATTATTCACTGGTGAGGGGCGCACCAGCCTATCACAGATGCTGTTGTGGCGCCCCTGAGGGTACAGTCACCACAGAGGTACTGCACCTTAGCCAGAGGTGTGGTACCCTCAACCCCAGGTAAGGAGGGCACACTAACCGCTACCCACACACCTGTATCCAACACTAGCCACTTCAGCCCAGGAGGATGGAGGGAGTGGGAACACCCTCATCCCTGGCTGGAGATGGGGCTTAGACAGGGAGGTGGGTGGAACACTAGGAAGGAGGGACATAGGAAGTAGGAGACGAGATAGAAAGGAAAACAACAGGAAGTAGTTGGACAGTTGAGAGGAGGAGTTGAGAGTGAAAGGTTGAGCAGCTCGAGTGGGGGAGCAGGGAAGGAGCTGAGAAGGACTAGTGAGACCAGGGGACTGGAGCTGGAGGAGTTCATTCCTGGGAGGCAAAGGCAGAGGGAGCAAGGCAGGCGCTCCACAGAAAGAAGCAGTGCCAGAAGCACGGGAAGTAAGAAAACCACCCATGGGGATCCCATCCATTGTTGGTCGCAGGCAAGTGGAAGGACCAGAGCCGCAGAGGGTCACCGGGCCCAGACTAATGGAGGAGACTTGAGGCCTCAGCTAGCGAGCCGGAGGCTGCTGCACCTCCAGGAGCAGCAGCAGAATCTACGTCATTTGCTGCAAAGGTGGCCAGATAGGGCCAAAGGGTCCAAGGCCACTGGCGTGGACACTAAATGTGAGGTGCAGTGCAGGAAGGAGATAGCAAGCACAAGAGGAAGACGACCCGGAAAAGGTACACAGAATAGGGTGCTGGCTAAGTGTTTTCCAAACTACCTGGGAGTGGCTGGACCCCTGGCTCGTAGAACACAGCACCCGGTCAGATGGTACAACCTGAAAATTATCAGTAAACGAGTGAAACTGCACTGGCTGTGTCCTTGAATAATTCTGGCGTCCCCTGCCCTGCACTTACAACTTCACCACCTTCTACACGTAGACTTTCACACCTGCCCCAGGTTACCGCTCCACCTACGAGGAGCAACAACATCTGGCTGCATCGTCATCTGCCCCAGAGGTCTGAACTGGCCGAGCACCTTAGGTGGCGTCACAACGTTTATCCCTAAAACCCTAATCCCCGAACTTTTATTGACACCGCCATGGTCATGGAGCCGGGTCTCAACCCCCGTGACTCTCCAGCAGGACTGTAGCCCAGTTCCGAGTTCAGAATATATGAGCTGATTCTAGGTTACTTCAACAGCCAATCACAGATGCCCACGCTCTGTTACAGTGTCTGTGATTGGCTCACCCCTCACCCATTGACTGACGTCATAGTAGTGTAAAAATGTATAAATAATTAAAAAAATTATTTAGAGCTTCACTGTATTTTTCTTTCTCAGTGCAGATAAAGTGGACAGCCATGGGCTGCCACCCTGAGTTGCCTGGTTTACCTTGGCTGGCAATCAAAATACAAGGAAGCCCATTATTTTTTAAAATTATTTTCACTGCTGAAAGAGGAAGCTCAGAGATTTGTAGGGGACATTGGACAGCATTGTGGAGGATCTACAGTGGATCAGATGGAAAGTTTTCCCTTCTTTTTAGACTAGATGGAAAACAACTTAAAGTAAAATAAAAGCTGTACATTATAGGCAAAAGAAAATCTAAATAGAATTGCTTACAGGAAAGTTTTGCAATGTCCATGTAAGCCTAGAATCCAATTGAAAACCGGTAACATGTACTCAATAAAGAAGTACACATGTGATGAGTGCCTCAACAATATCAATGAATTGAACATGTTTTGAATGAATTGATAAGATGTCTCAACTAAGTTGTGTTCTCCAGGGTTTTAGGCATTGGCACACGTTCCTTACAAAATGCTGCTACTCTTAAAGGATCAGGCTTTCACCATGTATTATAGGGGATTTTCTGAACTCCTAATAAATATCTACAATCATTCTATTTGACTATGAGATTACCGAATCATACATGTGTAATGCCCAAACTGTCATGATTCTCCTGTATTCAGAGCGAGTAGGCAGTCATGCATATGCTGATAAGTGATTTTTCATTGCTGCAGTCATGTGCCAAATTGATTCTCATAAGAATCTAGTCAGCACATAGCTGCAAGTATGCAAGTCGTACATTTATGGTCAATGGAAACAGGTGAATCGTGTCAGTGTATGCATTGCACACAGTCACTATTCAGCAATCTGGAGTCACTTGGAATGTGACTAGAGCCAAAAAAATGCAATTTAATGGGAGATTAAAGCCTCACATTGTCAGAATAGCAGCATTTTTTAATTATTTGTGTCATGCCCCAAGTCATGGGAGAATGCAACATATTGAGGTATCAACTGGACCAGCGTCAGCACCCTGCGCACTTGGGAAAGTGCCAGGACTCTGGATGTCATGGTGATTCACTTGCCATCAGGCATATCATGCACACTGCTTTCCAGACAATGTCCCATGCCCTTACACTGCTTCTTTCCTCTGTATGCTATGCGATGAGTACAGCTTACGACAACTGGCAGCTTATTGGCAGTGGTGCCACTATACCCAGTGGTGAAGGAAATCAGTGCCACCCCACAGATGACATCACTGGTCCCTGTTAGGGATAGTGACACAGATCTGCTGCTGGACTTTTCAAAAGCTGCCAACAGTCATACGCTGTGCCCATCACATTGCGCAGGAGGGTCCCATGTCGAGGGGAGAAAGATAGCACACAGGGGAAAAGAAACACAGCGCACAGGTGAGAGACAGTGCAAAGTTGTGAGAAACACTGCATACAGGGGGAGAGGCACAGGTCACCAGGTGGAGAGACATGGGAGAAGAGACACAGCCTCAGGGGGAGAGCCACAGCCACATAGTGCACAGAAGGCCCCCTGTGGGGGGAAAGAGTGCACAAAGGATAAGAGACACTGTACACAGTCGGGAGAGTCACAGGGCACGGGAGTGGAGAAACACGAGAGAAGAGACACAGCCCACAGGGGAAAGAGACACAGCGTACTTGGGGGAGAGACACAGCTCACATGAAGGGAGAGACACAGTGCATGGCGGAGAGACACAATGTACAGGGGGAGAGACATAGTATACAGAAGGGGAGATACGCAGTGCACAGGTGGGGTTAGACACAGCACACAGGGGAAGAGACACAGAGCACAGGGGCAGAGACTCAGCGCACAGTTGGAGAGGAACAGCAAAAGAAATAATTATTTGATCCCTTGCTGATTTTGTAAGTTTGCCCAGTGACAAATACATGAACGGGTTAAGGGTAGGTTAATTTTAACAGTGAGAGATGGAATATCAAAAATAAAATCCAGAAAATCACATTGACTAAATTATATGAATGTATTTGCATTTTGCAGAGAGAAATAATTATTTGATCCCTCTTGCAAACAGCGCTTAATACTTGGTGGCAAAACACTTGTTGGCAAGCACAGCAATTAAATGTTTTTTTTGTAGTTGGTGATGAGGTTTGCGCACATGTCAGTGGGAATTTTGGTCCACTCCTCTTTGCAGATCATCTCTAAATCATTAATATTTTGAGACTGTCACTTGGCAATGTGGTGCCCCTATGGCTAGGCACCACAGGGAGGTATTACACCTTGTAAGTATATATAGTGCCTCTGTAGCTGTGGGTTTGGGTTTGACCTATGGAGTCTAAGACAGCACCCAACACTAGGTCACCTTAGAATAGGGGGACTGTCATACAGTAGGTCCCAAGGGGTGGAGCCTAGGTGGGAGTAGTAAAACTAGGAAGTAGAGAGGATTTTCAGTCAGTCAGCATCAGAGACAGTGCTGGGAAGGCAGTCAGTCAGGACGTGCCTGACAGCCCACTGACAGGAGGGTTCATCCATCTTCAGGAGAGTGACCCGGGACAGAAGGGGACGGACCAGCACTGGTTGGAGCCGGCTGGTAACGTCTGGGGTAAAACCGGCGACAAGGATGCCGAGGCATTCAGCGGTTTATCCCTGACCACAAACCGACGAGCCACGTGCCCTTAATCACCGGGTAGCCGTAGGCGCCACAAGACGGTACCTCACTCCTCAGGCCCATAATCGGTCCAAGACTACGAGGGTAACAGTCCGGATTCCGGTGGTGGGAGAGAGAGGGCGTCCCTGCTGCTTCCATCTGTACCGGTCAAGGATAATCCGTGCCTCACCATACAAAACAAGGGGACTGGTGAGAGAGCTCTGTAAAGGTGGTGAAAGACAGAGAGGAGAGTAGATTTGAGACCCCGAAAGTTAATAAGGAAGGAACATCTAGAGATTCCATAGGGGTACCCTGAACCGACAACTAGTACCCTTTAAACCAGACTGTACCGTATTCTCTATAACATCTGCCAGTACCAGTAAAGTGTAGTTGAAGTTAAGTCGGTGTCTGTCTTCCTTCCTGCTGGTGCCCGGAGGGCATCATCATCCTCAGAGGGGTAAGAACAACTATTCCCCTCAACCCCTCATCCTCCATCACTGCTTCCCTGAGGAAAAGCTCCACCTGTGGAGAGCTGTACCACACTGAGCTGCACCCATTATCACCTCAGCGGCCGGCCTGCAGTGCCGGTATCCAAATTACCGGGATCCACAGGTGGCGTCACATACTTTTTAATTCCTTGTAAATATCTCCCCCACCAAACAAATGACAGCAAGGGCACAGAACCGGGAACCCGACCACCCGTGAGTCCCTGTCACATCCATCAAATCCATCCCGGTGTCCGAGTACCCCTCTCCCTGTGCTCATCAGCAACTCAGAGCTTTAGGTCCCTTCATAAGTTTTATATGGGATTAAGATCTGGAGACTGGCTAGGCCACTCCATGACCTTAATGTGCTTCTTTTGAGCCCCTCCTCTGCTGCCTTGGCTGTATGTTTTGGGTTATTTTCATGTTGGAAGACCCAGCCACAAACCATTTCTAATATCCTGGCAGAGGGAAGGAGGATTTTACAGCACATGGCTCCTTCCATTGTCCCATTGATGAGGTGAAGTAGTTGTGTGCCCTTAGCAGAGAAACACCCCCAAAACATGTTTCCACCACCATGCTTGACTGTGGGGACGGTGTTCTTTGGGTCATAGACTGCATTTCTTTCTCTTAAACACAGCGATTTGGGTTAATTCCAAAAAGTTCAATTTGTTTCTCATCTGACCCCAGCACCTTCTCCCAATCACTCTCAGAATCACCAAGGTATTCATTGGCAAACATCAGACAGGCCTGCACATGTGCCTTCTTGAGTAATGGAATTTAGCGGGCACTTCAGGATTTTAATCCATTATGGCATAATGTGTTACCAATGGTTTTCTTGGTGATAGTGGTCCCAGCTGCCTTGAGATCATTAACAAGTTGCCTCCGTGTAGTTTTAGGCTGATCTCTCACCTTCCTTATGATCGTGGATACCCCACAAGGTGAGATTTTGCATGGGGCTACAGATCAATATCGATTGACACTCATTTTGTATTTCTTCCATTTTCTTACTATTGCACCAACAGTTGTCTCCTTCTCACCCAGTGTCTTACTTATAGTTTTGTAGCCCATTTCAGCCTTGTTCAGGTCTAGGATCTTTTCCCTGACATCCTAGGGTCAGATTAACGTTAATCAGGGTTTGCGTTAAAAACAAAGGTTTTGTCAGCGTAAACGCGGTGCTAGCGTCATGTTAGTGCTGTGTTAACGCTGCCAATGTTAAACTATGGAGTCGCGGCCCTTAGAGCAAAAAGTGTCTTTTCTCGCTTTAGGAAATATCGCAAGATTTCAATCAGATGCCGGCGTTTGAGCCGCGCTAGGGGCCGCATCTCCATAGGTTAACATTGGCAGCGTTAGCGAGCCGCTACCCTGGCGGTAGCACCTCGTTTATGCTGCTAAATTCTAAGTTTTTAGCGCAACCCCCCTGAGTGCGCTTCAAAACGTTAATGTGACCCTTGCCTTAGAAAGCTCTTTGGTCTTGCCCATGTTGTAGAAGTTAGAGTCTGACTGATTAAATGAGTGTGTGGACGGCAGTCTTTTATACCGGTGACAATTTAAGACAGCTGTCTGTAATGCAGGTAACAAGTTGATTAGGAGCGTCTAATTGGTCTGTAGGAGCCAGAACTCCTAATGGTTGGTAGGGGATCAAATACTTATTTCTCTTTTCAAAATGCAAATACATTTATATAATTTAGTCAATGTGATTTTCTGGATTTCATTTTTGATATTCCATATATGTCACTGTTAAAATTAACACACCCTTAAAATTATAGTCTGTTCATGTCTTTGTAGGTAGGCAAAGTTACAAAATCAGCAATGGGTCAAATAATTATTTCCTTCACTGTATACGCAGCCAGCAACCTCTGTATTACATATATCCGGCCATTATTCTCTATATTATATGTATACAACTAGTAGGTGTGAAAGGGGCCCAATGAAACTCTTTTGCCTGGGGCTCACAAAAACCTGGAGCTGGCCCTGGGTATCAGATATTCATTCATTCATTCAGAGAAATTTCAGTTCATTGATATTCCTTGGTTGGACTCGTGACTTATTTATTATGTTCTTTAGTACATACAGTATAACAGGTATCAGTTGGGGTTTTCAATAATGGGACTGCAAACATATGTGGAGCCTGTTTCTCTTTTTATATTGTGTTATTAAAATTGAATGTTTTTTTTTTTTAAATGGGAATATACAAAAAATTATGCAACTCATTGATTTGTGTCCAACGTCTCACTCCCTGCATGTTTGATACTTAACGGACTGTAAATTGCTATAAAAAAAACATTGCCAATGTATGTTTTGTTGATGTGATTGCAAAGGCTGTTACCTATCCTAGTTTGTGTTGTCGTACAGGACACTATTCCATAAATCCTCTCCAGGCTTTTTCTTCCTTGAGTTATTTAAATGTTTACTGATTACACACCTCTTCCGAGAAGCTGCCTGCCCTCCCCACACCTCCCGCCACTAACAGAGGGTTGCCATTCGAATGTGACATGAAGATATCCAAACATCTTTCCTGATTTACTGAAGTGAGATGTTCCTGTCTTGAACCACAAAGATAACCATGTGTAGTGAATCATTATCTAGAACAGAAGCAAAAAGACTTGAAGTGTCTGAAACTAGAAACAGCTATTACAGCAAGCCGAAAGGAAGGCTCGATGTCACCGTATTATTCTTGACAAGAAAAAATTGGCAGCACTCCATCTTATAGTGTGCACAGGTGCAATGCCGAACACAATACATTGTAACAAAAACATAGCGGCACTCCGGAATACTAACACATATATTTGAATATAGGATATTATAGCTAAGGAGAAATAAAAAATGAGACATTTAGCTTTTAGATATGGCAATATCGATAACCGCCCAGTAGTCACGTCATGTTTCGAATACTGGGTTCGTACGCTTAGTAAAGGGTGCACCCTTCCACCCCATTGGCCTGAAATGATGTTGTTCTCTGTTAGCAGGTTCCTACTCGCCCATAAAATAGGATGTTTTTAATCTAGATATCCAGTATACAAGACACGCTTCAATGTGGCTACTGGGCGGCTATCAATATGGACATAATTATAAGCTAAGTGTCTCATTTTTTTAATCTCTCCTTAGCTATAATATTCTATATTCACTTATATTTCTTAGTATTCTGGAGTGCCGCAGTTTTTTTTTGGTTACCTTATTATTATTCATGGTCCTTTTTCTTACATATTCTCACTGAGAGAATGAGTTAAAAGTGATTATGAAATACAAAAGCTTAAATGAAGACAGACAATAGAATATGAAAGTACTAAGTATATTATGTATATAATCAGTCTACTAATGAGATAATGCTTAGATCAGTGATTCAGGGAATTATTAGTGGTGTTTATATTTGGAAACAACTTCAGCATTTAGTTATTAAGTCAAAATTTAACTTAAGATTTGTAATAAAATATTTTTAATAATTTTTAATACATTTATTCCGCTGATACTACATTTAATAGTCATAAAAACAATCTAAAAATGTTTTATTGTATTTGTGAAAATCAACATGACATGTTATCCTACATCTGAGAGTTTTGTAGGCTTTAGGGCTACACATAGAACAATCCTTACTCTTTCTGTCTCCTTTTTTCTATCATTTGTCAATTTCATTATTTTTCAAAATATAGATAGTTATTATTATCCACATATCTGGAAAATTTGGAACATAAGATATATTGCTGCTTATATTCTCCCCCTTGTACACTTTATACCAATGATTGCAGATGATGACAGGAAAACTGACCTATGTGGAAATATTGAAATCCCCTAAACTGTATCTGGTTGGTGGGACCCTTGGTTCACACGAAGACCAAAAGAATCCAAGATCGCAACCACCATCTATACAGAATGTACGGCCACTTCTATGGTAGTGTGTCTTCACATAAAAAGGAGGACAGAACATTAATGAGGTTATAAGTGAATAAGGCTAGGGCCACACTTGGGAGCCTGCATCCGCTAACTAAGGGGCGGAGAACCATTTGTCTGCTGAGGGCCATTTGGAAATTTCTACAATCCTTCGGGGGTCGTACAAAATTATCAACTTGAAAATGACCCGCTATATTTGGTTAAACAATCAACTCACGACTACTGTGGTGGCTGAGGCTTCTTCTCTGTGGCGTAGGTGATATTGGTCATGTTGCTTCTCAACTGCTTATCCAGGTTTGCTAGAGCCCTAGACATCACAGGAGAGGCTGGGAGCATATACGTTACTGGGGAGGCTGAGGCTGGGGGCTTAGAGATCACTGGAGAGCTGGATTTAGAGGGCAGACAGTCGGCAAAATGCGTCTGCCAGCCTGAGCACTGCGGTCCCCAGAAATCTGCCCAGGGGCCGCAGAAAAATCATCGAGGGCCACATTCAGCCCTAGGGCCTGAGGTTCCCCATCCCTGCGCTAACTGGATCCGTTAATGAATCCAGTTTTGTTCCTTGTACATTTTGAGGCACTTTTAGCCCTTGCATTAACGCATGCATTAACACATGGTACCTATAAGTACCATGCGTTAATGCATGCGTTTCCCATAGTCCCCCGTGTTAAAAAAATGCATGCGTTTTGAAAAATGCACCAAAAAACTTTGTAGACCCTACTTAAAACGGATTTCTCAAAAACGTAATGCATTAAATGGATTGCACTTTTGCACACTTTTGCAATGCGTTTTTTGCATTGGAGTCTATGGGTGAGTTAACGCAAGCGTTTTTCAACATATCAAAATGAAAAAACTGGATCCAGTAACTGGATTGCAGATGCAAGTGTGGCCCTGGTCTGAGAAACATGACCTAATACCATGTGGCACATACGTAGCTCCAAAGTCAGGTTCAAAAGGCTGCACTTTTAGGGCTTCATTATTATTTTTATTCTTCTACCCAGCAGAGGATCCTCTAGCAGTCTGCTGGGTAAGGTCTGGGTGGTAAAACAAAAGATATAATCTACAGGTACCATAACCAATATCATTGCATGTATCAGTTCCTCATGCCTTTAGGAAGCAAACTCCCGTCTTTCTTATATTTCAGTGCTGTAACTGAATGATCAATAACTGTTTGTCTTCCTTTTTGATAAGTTCTGTTTAATATGAGGTCTCTTATAATTAAACTAGAGAAGCATACTGTATATACTAATGAGAATTTTGGGTGGGAAGGGCAGTAATTGTGAGGATTTTTACAATTCTTGATGGAAAATGTTGCTAGTGCAAAGCAAAACTCTATACAGATTTTTAAATAAATTAATTAATATATTTGGGTGTTTGCTTGTGTGCATGTATCAATATACTGTACACAACACAATTTCCTTAATGTTCAATTTATTGTGTTGTCCTATGTGAAAATATGCTAACATGAGTAAACTAGGAGTAAAATATCCTAACATGAGTATAAATAAGGTTACATTCACACTGTGCGTTTGTGGTCTTTTTTAGCTCATCAGTATTTCTAGCCAAAACCAGGAGTGGAACTATCAGAGGAAAAGTCTAATAGAAACACGTCCCCACTTCCGGATTTATCACCCACTCCTGGTTTTGGCTAACAAGTACTGTTGAGCAAAAACAGACCAACAACACACAGTGTGAATGTAGCCTAGTAGCAGTATTTTAAGCTTATTTCATAAATTAATAATATTCTAAAGCACAAAATAAAAAAATGTAAATTAGATAAGTGAAAAAGAACACTGATAAAAATAAGAGAATACTTTCAGACACCTGCAAGGTATTAGGGCCACTTTACACACACCAACTTATCTGTCCAACTTCTGAACAACTTACTGGTTGCAGTGAAATCATGGACACATTGCTCTATTTTGTGGCTGTGTACAAATGTAACAATGTGTCCATGATTTCACTGCAACCAGTAAGTTGTTCAGAAGTTGGACAGATAAGTTGGTGTGTGCAAAGTGGCCATAAGTGTTAATCTTGCATCTGGTGCTAATTTCCTTAATTGTTTGACAAACCCGATTTAACTAGCAGCCTAACTTTCCAGGTTGCACTCACGTTGTAAAAATGGTCTGCTGTTCCAAAGTGACTGAAACCCTCCAGCACCAGATTGTCAAGATGATGTCCAAAAGGGTCACCCTATAAGGTATAGCAACAGAAGTTGGTCGTTCCAAGTCTGTGATTTCTAGAATATTGCATCTTTACAACAAGAAACTCTTTCAAGTCCCCCAAGAAGGCTGGTCGCCCTGGAAAGACAAATGCAAGAGAGGACAGGATAATGCAGAGTATCTCCAAGGGTGATTATTTCAATACTGCAGCACTGAACATGGTAAGGCTCTGTCTCGCCATGCAGTGTCACGACATTTAAGAGCATCTGGACTGAAAGCCCACTCTGCAGTTAACAAACCTCTTATTAGTCGAAAGAATCAAGAGGTTAGACTCACCTTTGGTGAGGAGCATGTTGTGTGGACAGAGGAGAAGTGGTAAACAGTTCATTTTAGTGATGAAAGCAAGTTTAATTCATTTGGGTCTGATGGGAAACATTATGTTTGTCGACAAACTGGTGAAATCCTGAACCCAAACCGTGTAAGGAAGTTAGGCTAGGGCCACACTTGGGAGCCTGCACCCAGTAACTGGATGCATTACTGGATCCAGTTTTTTCCCCTTGCCATTTTTGAGGCATTTTTACCAGATCAGGTACCTGATCAGGTACCTGATGGTTCCTATATGTGCCATCCGGTACCTGATCCATTTCCCATAGGGTCCCATGTAAAAAAAAAAAAGGATCAGATTTTGATCAAACTCCAAAAAACGTTGCAGACCCTATTAAAACCTGACATCTTAAAAACTGGATCCAGTAGACAGATTGCACTTTGGCAAACAAAAGTTAACATTGGAGTCCATGGGTCAGGTACCTGATCAGGTTTTCAGGATGAAAAACAGGATCCAGTTGCAGGATTGCAAACACAAGTGTGGCCCTGGCCTTATTGGAAGGTGGTGGAGGAAGTGTCAAGGTTCGGGGAATGTTTTCTGCTGCAGGAAAGGTTTATTTCATGTCAGATAGTGAGAAAAACATGAATATGTGTCTTTCCATGAAGTGTATGTAAACTTTCGGTGTAAACTGTATGAGGAGTTGGATACCTTTGTTGAGTTTGATACGGTTACTGATAACACACATTAAGGATTCACTGAAACTGGAACTAGGCCTCTACTCTTATAGGTGGCTTGTACTGAGATGTTGTTAGGACTTCCTCTACCAGCAGGGGTCTAACTACAATAGATGCAGGGGTTGCAATCGTACTGGGGTCCAGGAGCCCAGGGGGCCCCAAAAGTCCCTTTGACCTATAGAAAAAGACTAATGCTTTTAAAGATTTGCAAATATTAGGAGTCCCAATGGAGCTTTTGCATCCGGGCCCATGAGTTTCAAGTTACGCCACTGTCTACCGGTGTAATAACTCTTTATGCCATCGGCAGGAGATTGTCTTAAAATAAAAAAAACATCAACCCTAATCAGCTAAGTAAAATACCAATTTTGTGTATTGGTCTAGCAGTGAATTAGACAGAGGTTTCCAGTGTCGAGCACCGTACTGAGTGAGGTTTGGACTCTGAATATGGGTTGTCTATTTTTGTGACTTTACTGAGTTGGTGGGCTTCTACTTGGGAAGTAACCTGGGGATCATATTAGTATAATGTTATATTAGCTCTACTGAGCTGTTGACAGACATGTAAAATAATTCTCATTACGATTGATTTATGTGACAGTGATACCAGTAACGCAGGCAGCACACGGACCGAGCAGTCCCATGTAATGTGGCTATTTTTGCTGGCTGAGCAGGAGAGGATTTTGGGTGAGTTTAATATTTCATGCTGAGCTGATCATACTGATTTAGCTGTACTGGCCGTGCTGACCGCCAGCTGCTCACACAGACACGTACACGACAAGCCTGAGTGCAGCCGGGAAATGAGAAGGAGAAATCCCATATTCTCCAAACGCAACCTCTGAGTCAGGCGGCCACTCATTCTGACACGGATATGGCTGACGTCACAGAACTTAAGAAATTCTGGAATAATCAGGGGAATACAGAATCCACAGTGACATTCTGAATACGCTCGCTTTGATTTATTGTTTTGTAGAGTGCACGATGGTAACACAAATCTCTGGGAAGGTTTTACAGGAAAGAAGGGATATTGGGGGAATGAAAAAGAAAGAGAGGTAAAACCTCAGAAATCTGGGGAATCTGCCTATGTATTATCTACTTAATCCTTCTCTCTTGCAGATCGTGTGTCTGCAAAAAAAAAACTAAAATATGGACCCTTCAGTTTTTAATCTGATTCATGGATCAAAATTCAAAATCAACCCATACAAGTCTATGAGCCCATGAAAATAAAACAAATGTGCTGTCTATTTTTTCTTTTTTTCATTGCAATGGGTAGAAATTTGCAATTTTTAGTAATTAAAAAAAAATTATGATGAGACACTGATTGTAAGGGTGGAAACACACGATGCGAGATGTGTGTGAGATACTCGCATAAAATCTCACATGACTCACCCAGAATCTCTCTGGATGAGAGTGTGTCAGCTGCTTGGGTTTCTACGCGGCTCCATGCTCTGTCCAGAGAGGCACCGGACGTTGCGGGTGAGCCATGTGAGATTCATGCGAGAATGCATCTTTTTAAGTGTGTCTCTCCCCTAAAACTAACCAAACACTCATTAATCCAAAACACTGATGGAAATTGGTCCATTTTTTACATGTCTGAATGTTGCCTAAGGGTGAGTTTTTGATATTGAGAGAATTTCTGCAACTATTATGTAAATTAGGTTCATTTAATTTTTTCATTTTTTGCATTTGTGTGTTTTTAACATATATTTTACCCATGTTTTTTGATGCTGTGTTATTTTTCGTTTGTTGGCTTTATTGTTTATAAGTCCTGGTATTTGGCTTTTGCAAAACTTTATTAAAATGCATTAGTTGTGGAGTAAAATGCAATTTTGATGGGTATCTGCTATGGAAATGCACTAAAAACTAGTGTATGTTTTTAGTTGCATCTAATGAATGTCTATGGGGAAAATTCTGTACAGAAAACTTAGCATACCCCAATAGAAATTGTCATATTGTGCATTTAAAACATGCACCACAGGTCAGTTTATCCTGAGTAACAAAGGAGCACCAAAGAGCAAGAGATTTCAATAAATCCCATCCACTGTGCTGGAACTGTAAGATGCTGCATGTGTGACACACCGTCAAAAACTCAGCAAAAGCTCATTGTGGGAACACAGCCTCAGGTTATGGACACACATCCGAGTGAAAAAACGCTCCGATTCACTGATGCTGAGAGTCGGACAAGTGTGATCCTAGTTTTAGTCAGTGTGGTTTGCGAGTGCTGTCCGAGTGCAATCCGTTTTTTTCCGCAGCTAGCTATTTACTGTATAATCATTTACAGGTGCATTTTGTACAGTTGTCTGAGCTACAGAATGGTAATGTATCAATTAAAACTCGCATCAGACTCAGGATGGTGCGAGTGCGGTCCGAGTGTAATCCGAGTTTTTTCTCAGACCCATAGACTTGCATTGGCGAGTCTCGTCCGTGACTCTTGCCGTGTGGCAGCTAGGCTGCGATGTCGGAAGCGAGCTCGCACCCGCAGCATCGCATCCGACATCGCAGCCGATATTGGATGTGTGACGGGCCTTAAGGCTACACTCTCAGGATGAGTATTTAGTGAGTTTTTCATTTTAAGATCTTTTGCATCTTCTCTCACCTCTTAGGTAAATTAGGTTATATGCTTTTTTATCATATTTTTATTATTGCATTTTTTGTCTACTTTTTATGTCATGTTTAAAATAAAGTGGCTTTTTCTTGAAACTTGGCTTTATTACATTTGCTTTATTGACTTTATTGAATACAGTCATATGTGGATCACAAGAGCATTTCTGCACATAAAACTCAGCGTAACCTCCCTACATCTCCTCACTCTGCATCACCTTACCTTTCTCTAGTCTACAGATTACCTTCGACTAACATCTGCTATCATCCTCCACTCTGCTCCAGACTTCTCTGAGCTGCACTAATTCTCTGGAATGCTTCTACCCCAAGAAATCAGGACCATCCATAAGTTGCATGGCTTCAGATGCTCCCTAAAAACACATCTTTTCAAGCCGGCCTATCATGCTCCGTAACAAAATTCCTTTGTACTGTACATAGCCCATTCACTATCTCTCTCGACATAACTCTTCTTCAAACTCCATCAAATCCAAAAGCTCTACACAGATTGTCTGGTGACCATTCATATAACTTTATTTCTATCCCCCATTTCCTCAAGATACCTGGACCATCAGTGTAATAAGCCCCTATACTTTATGTAACCCCCATCTCGTTGTAGATTGTAAGCGCTTTTGAGCAGGGTCACCTTTGTTTTTGCTTTAATTATTGTATTGTATTTTTTATAATTGTTAGTGTGACCGTTTGCATAGGAACCAATGAATTGTGAAGTGCTGCGGAATATGCTAGCACCATATAAATAAATAATAATAAAAAACTTTATTTGTATAGGGCCAACATATTCCGCAGCGCTTTACAGTACAATGGTTCGTATAAGAAAAATATACAATACCGAATGGTAAGTAATACAGAACAGTAGTTACATATAATAAACATAGAATCAATGTAGGAAATACAATAAATAAGGCAAAAAATGAAGGTGACCCTGCTCGAAGGAGCTTACAATCTATGACAGGATGGGGGTGACACAAAGTACAGGGGCTTATAACAATGAATATCTTATGTCTAAATGACTACTATTAGGGAGAATGATAGGCCTCCTGAAAAGATGTGTTTTTAGAGAGCGTTGAAGCTATGCAAGTTGTGAATGGTCCTAATTTCTTGGGGTAGAGCATTCCAGAGGATTGGTGCAGCTCGAGAGAAGTTTTGGAGTCAGGAATGGGAGGTTTGGATTAATGCCGATGTTAGTCTAAGGTCGCCTCCAGAGCGAAGGGGATGGGTGGGTAGTAGATAGAGATGAGGGTAGAGAGGTAAGGAGGTGCCGCACCATTAATAGCTTTAAGGGTGACAACAAGCAATTTGAATAGGATCATATAGTGTATGGGCAGCCAGTGCAGTGACTGGCACAGAGCGCAACCATCTGAGTAATGGTTACCCAGATAGGTGACCCTGGCTGTTGCATTGAGGATAGACTGGAGAGGGGAAAGCTTACTGCGGGGAGGCCAGCTAATAAAGAATTACAGTAGTCATGGTGGGAATGGATCAGGGCCACGGTGAGGGTTTTAGTTGCTTCCATGGTGAGGAGAGGGCGAATTCTGGAGATATTTTTCAGGTGCAAGCGACAGGAGCGGTAGAAAGATTGTATATATGGGGTGAAGGAGAGATCAGCGTCAAACATAACACCCAGACAGCGAGCCTGATGACTAGGGTTATCGTGTGCTGCACACCGAGAGGGAAATGTCAGGTTTAGGGAGGTTGGTGAACGGCGGGATCAGAAGAAGTTCAGTTTTGGAAAGGTTAAGTTTCAGATAGAGAGGGGACATGATATTGGAAACTGCAGTTAGACAGTCATTGGTATTCTGTAATACAACGGGGGTAAGGTCAGGGGATGAAGTGTATAGATGTGTGTCGTCAGCATAAAGATGGTACTGGAAGCCAAATCTGCTGATGGTTGTCCAATCGGGGCTGTGCAGAGAGAGAAGAGAAGAGGGCCAAGGACTGAACCCTGAGGGACCCCAATAGTGAGAGGAAGAGGGGAGGAAGTGGAGCCAGCAAATGATACACTGAAAGAGCGATCAGAGAGATAGGAAGAGAACCAGGAGAGAGCCGTGTCCTTATGCCGATGGAGTGCAGCATAGAGAGTAGGAGATGGTGGTCAACAGTGTCAAAAGCTGCAGAAAGGTCAAGAAGGATAAGCAGAGAGTGGTTACCATTACTTTTGCTGTCAGTAGTCATGGTCACTTTGATAAGGGCAGTTTCTGTAGAGTGAAGGGGCGGAAGCCAGACTGTAATGGATCTAGAAGAGCGTGAGGGAGAGGTAATGGTGAGGCGGGAGTAGACCAAGCACTCCAGGAGTATAGAGATGAAGGGGAGATTGGAGACTGGTCTGTAGTTATTTGTGCAGGATTGGTCAAGGGACATTTTCTTAGTAATGGAGTAATAATAGTGTAATAATAATAAGAGTGTTTGAAGGAGGAGGGGAATATGCCAGAAGAGAGATGGAGAGATTAAAGATTGTGGTTAAATGAGTGGTGACCACTGGATAGACTGGAGTAGGTGTGAGGGAATGGGGTCAGTGGTGCATGTAGTGGGACAGAGGAAGAAAGGAGCTTGGAGACTTCTTCTACTGTGACTGGGTCAAAATTGGAGAGTGAGCGGAGGGGAAGTGGGGACGGATGGGAGTAGCTTATTATTATTATTAGAAGGTATTTACTTGTTGTGGCTGTCTATATCACATTGACACCACAGGTCAGTTTACGCAGAGTAAAGAAAAAGCACAGTGTGCTGGCGATTCCAAAAATCCCTTCCACTTTGCTGTAACTGTAAGCCAAGTATGCGGCATCAAAAACTCCCCATACCTCATCTTGGGAACTTAGCCTTAAATGGATGAGAATTTTGCCAGTCTCATGCCCACTGTGCTTTTGATAACACTGCGTATGCATTTTTTAACTTTGCACAATTATCTTTTCTTTGCGGTAAATCTGTGTTTTATTTGCAGATTTTCCCAATAGACTTGAATGAGATGCAGAAAACATACAAATAAAAGACACACATGCACAGCAGCTGAAACACAGTAAAAAGGCATGTGATGTGTACACGACTTTATCATTAAAAGTTATCAAAAGTAAGAAACAGGAAGTGACAAAGACAAAGAACCGTTGTTTCAAATTTGACATATGAAAAGAAACACGAACAGCAGTGGAAGAAAAATGTAATAAAAATACATGTAAAAAAAAACACTCAAAATGTAATGAAAACATAGGAGTAATGGATTAAGGTAACCTGCAGAAAAGCTGCAACATCAAAAATACACCAGATATATGTCATGGGAACTTAACTTAAGGGTTCACTCATATCTGGGTATAAACAATCGCACCGATTCTATCTATCTATTACTATCTATCTATATTCTATCTATCTATCTATCTATCTATCTATCTGTCTGCCTGTTATCATCATTGTCTATTTTTTCTACTTATCTATCTATTATCTATATCTATTATCTATTATCTATCTATATTATATCTGTATCTATCTATCTGTATTATTACTATCTATTATTTCTATCTTCTATCTATTATTATCTATTTATCTATATTATTGTCTGGATATTTTTGAGAATAAATACTAAAACTGATATATACATATAGATGGAAATATAAGTATTATTGATTTAACAATAGATATTACAAAAACAAATATGTAGCTATATAATACATATAAGCTGGATGCTGTAGATATACTGTATATAAAGTTATATTACACATTAAAAAATATGTGTGTGTGTGATATATATATATATATATATAATATATATATATATATATATATATATATAATAATAATATATATATGTATACATGTTTGTCTAGACATATACTGACACTCTGATAGACGTAGATAGACGGGTAGATAGATAGATAGATAGATAGATAGATGTAGATAGATAGATAGATAGATAGATAGATAGATAGATGATAGATAGATAGTAAAAACAGAACAGCACCAAAATAATACTTTGGGTGCAAGCTCTCCTACCATGAATCCAAACGTTTCAATAGTAGATAGTGAAAAAGATGGCAGCACTTTCTTCATAGAAAATATATGTGGATTTTATTCACCCAGGACCACAACGTTTCTGCTAACTAGCAACCTTTATCAAGCAGTGACAAAGGCTCCTATTTAGCTGAAACGTTGTGGTCCTGGGTGAATAAAATCCACATATTTTTCTATGAAGGAAGTACTGCCATCCATTTTACTTTTAGATAGATAGATAGATAGATAGATAGATAGATAGATAGACTTCCAGGCTAAAAAAACATTGACTTTGATCAGTTAAATAAGTATTTAAACATTATTAAGGTACATTTTAATAGGTGAATAAAAATGTAACCACAAATATAAACCATGTAAATATGAAATACTATTTAAGCAATGCAAAAGCAGCTGGAGCAAAGCATAACACATCACTATATTATTCTGGAGCCTGGGTCCTATCTTCTGTCCTGATCTCATCTGATTTTTCTTCATCTCTCTTCTGATGCTGGAAGTTACATTGGTCCTGAGATGTAATGCAATTTTAATTATTTCCCACATTTATAGACAGGGCGGACTTCCCCTGCTGTATAATTTCAGTTTATAAGTCAGTAAACTCCCTGCTCCTCATTGTAGATAGTAGAGGCTTCTGCTCATTACACTTCAATCCTTACAGATTCCAAAGTCAGACCTGACTCCTCCATTCACAGAGTCCTCGGGTTTATCCAAGGTTGATGGCAAGAAAGGACAAGTCTGATATAAAGGAGCATGCCATGGTCTCTCTAGGAGAACCTCACATCACCAGCGCATTACAGATACTCATTATTGTGTATCCCAATCATTTCTCATTATTTTATTATTTACACCAGAGATCAGTAGAGATCCAGCACTTCTATAATGTGAGCTGGGCATGATGATACTTGTAGTTCTCCAGCAGTTCTGATTACTCACGGTGACTGTTCTGCTGACTCTTCAGAGATCTCTTCTTCCTAGAAGTTCCTGGGAGTTTCTATCGAGGCCATTATGTGTCAGGGCTCAGGTATTTGTATTATAGGAGTTTACACAGTAACCCTCCTTCCAGCAGCCTTGATCATCACTTTCTATGTATCCTGGAATTCCACTCCTGGTTGATCACAATTATTCATCATTACAGGTGCCGCAAATTGCTCAGTACAGGGGTGATGGTGAGGGATCTCCCTCCTGACTGCACGATCTGCGTTTACCACTGAGTGTAAAGGGTTAAATTAACTTTCATATTTATTTCTTTCTATGGTGAAGGCAACATATTATATACAAGTAGTTCTCCATACACTTGTGGTGCAAATATAAAGTATCCAATGATGCTAAACTGATGTGATGTTAGATGTAAGAAAGTATTGAATAAATAAATCGGGAGGTTTGCACTAATTCAAATGACTTTCTATCTATCTACTATCTATCTATCTATCTATCTATCTATCTATCTATCTATCTATCCATCTATCATATCTATCTATCTATCTATCTATCTATCGGTCTATATATATATACATATACATATATATGTATATATATATATTCATATATGTATATATATATTATATATACACATATATATGTAGTGCAGGCTGCTATTGACCGACTAGTGTAGAGATAATTGAATGCTTCGTATATAGTAAATTAAGTGCTGCTACTGATATTACAAATTCTTCAACTACTGACAGTATTATTACAGCTATTATTATTGTGCTGAGCTGATAGTCAATATTAATCTTGCTAATAATACATTAATACATTTATACATAGTTCTATAACAAATATTAGTTATAATTCTTAATTTAACATCAACTCTAAATTTGGATTTTGTGATTATTATACGAGTTTATAAGTTTATGATTTAAAATTAATCTCTGCGATTCATCTATTCTCGCATTGGGTAAGAATAAAAGATTTCCACAATTAACGGGATCATTAAAATGATGGAGCCGAAGGTAGAAATGCGATCTCCAGCCCAGATCCAGGAGATGGGATCCCACTGCTTGTGTGAAGCTCTGACAGATCCCAGATCCAGGAGATGGGATCCCACTGCTTATGTGAAGCTCTGACAGATCCCAGATCCAGGAGATGGGATCCCACTGCTTATGTGAAGCTCTGACAGATCCCAGATCCAGAGATGGGATCCACTGCTTGTATGAAGCTCTGACAGATCCCAGATCAGGAGATGGGATCCCACTGCTTGTGTGAAGCTCTGACAGATCCCAGATCCAGGAGATGGGATCCCACTGCTTGTATGAAGCTCTGACAGATCCCAGATCCAGGAGATGGATCCCACTGCTTGTGTGAAGCTCTGACAGATCCCAGATCCAGGAGATGGGATCCCACTGCTTATGTGAAGCTCTGACAGATCCAGATCCAGGAGATGGGATCCCACTGCTTATGCGAAGCTCTGACAGATCCCAGATCCAGGAGATGGAGGGGACCTGGGATGGACATATATTGTGGAAATCGCTGTGACATTTGATGATTATCCTCATAGTGTTTGTAAGAGGAATCACTGAATCACAAACAGCTGGAGGGAAGGGAATTAATGCAAAATTGCCGTATATCACTGATCAAACTTATTTTGTTTATTATTATTAATGTAAGTTTAACATTCAGGGAACAGATCGGATTATTGTCTAAATGTCCCTATCAAAGGGATGGACAATGATAATATATTAACTTGGATAGAGTGTTTTTTTATACTGTATATTACATATTATAATTGTTATTATTGATTGAAGTATGATCTGATTGTATGTTTAAATGTCTCTGATCAAATGAGGGATATGATATTATAAATCTGCCTTTTTATGTTCATCTCTCTCTCTACCACCTGTCTTATATTTTTTTAATCATAGTCAGCACTTTACTTAATCATGTCTTTTCTGATTGAATAGCTTATAGTCAGTTATATAAACACAGGACCCAATTCATAAAAGATAAAAAATGACCAGTCTTCAAGTGACATTTTTTTAAAAACATTTAATGGACTTTCTGATTTGCAAAAAAAATAATAAAAAAATTTGGGCTACATGCTACCTTAAAGTCTTGGGTAAAATTATAATATACAATATTGTAAAATATATAATATATGAATATCAATTATATATTATTATAGAATAATTATGTATTAATTATACTATAATTATTTATGTATATGTATATATATATATTATATACATCTTCCTGACATTGCATTTCTGTTTGAGGCTATATGTTGGCATTTTGAGGATGAATTATGTTTGTGTGTTTTTTGATACACAGCTTTGGGCATTTTCTAACCTTAAACCCTCCAATCACATACTAATAAAGAACTGATATTTTGGGCCCCATAAGAAATAGTGACTGATGATATGTTTGTATAGTGCTGTGCAATATTTATTACAAATAATAATAAATGAATAGTGATATGTGAAATGATAATAATGAAACCTGAATGATGATATTACAATGTATATACAAAATATGAAAAAAAATCACCTATATACATACTAAAAGGTTTGCTTGAGTTATTAAAGTTTTTTTTTAACTGAATAGGTTAAGATCTGACAGGTGACAGTTTTCCTCCTTTTTGTTATTAAATATTTTACACATCTCATTTTAGTTAATATTTCAAACATAAACAATAGAGGAACATTCATAATTGTGAGTTTTATTGCAGACATTGAGGATAGTCCAGTTCCCACCAGTGTTTGCACTGGTTTTACTAACATGTTTTACTGCAGCAAACAGATCTGTAATGTTATTAAATGAGAATTTATGAATCTCCATCTCACACATTACAGCTTGTGTTTGTATTGGTTTTATTGGAAAGCAAAGCAAGGCTGGATTTCTATGTAGTGTTTGATTCCATATTTTGCATTGATTTTAGGGGTTTTGTTCCTTAGCTAAAAACACTGACATTAACATGAATTTGCTGTTATTCAATAGGAAAACAGAAAGTTCTCAATACACATTATTACATTTTGGTTTGTGGCTTTTGACTGATGTTTCTGATCTTCTGTAGTTTCAACAGAAAGATCATCTCTGTTTAAAATGAGATGCATATGGCGGTCCAGGAGCCGGCACCTCTGTCCTATTATAGTTCCTTACAAACCAGATGTGTCAGGATTATATTTGTGCCAACAAACACAGGCAAGGATCGCTGTAAAAAATAGGATACAACTGTGTGCCAACTGTCTACTTTATGTGAAAGATTCATCAAATGGATCTGCCATAAAAGTTCTACAGTTGGCTTACAGCTGCCGTCAGTTGGAATCCGTTGGGATGACCCTTTTTTATTTTTTAGAGGGAAGTTAACATTTTTTTTCTTCATATTTTTCTGTCCTAATATATCCTGTGCAAATATATACTCATACATTATTCTGTCTCATGAATTGCCTTCCCCTGGATCAACATGTTAGGCTAGGGTCAGACTTGTGTCATGCATTTGCTAAATGCATGCGCTATTTTTATGTGCTAATGTTGAAAAACGCAAGCGTCAACACATCCATAGACGCCAATGCAAAAAACGCATTGCAAAAGTTCAATGTGTTTGACGATATGCGCTTTTGCAAGTGCACCTAAAAATGGGGTATGCAGTGTTTTTTGGTGCTTTTGCAAAAATACATGCTTTTTTTAACATGTGAGTCTATGGGAAACACAAGTGTTAACGCATGGTACATATATGTACCATACGTTAACGCATGCGCTAAAAAGGAACATACATGCCATGAAAACGGCAAGGAGAAAAAAAGGATTCTTTAATGCACCAACGGATGCAAGCTCCCAAGTCTGACCCTAGTCTAAAGGCACCATTACATGGTACGAGATTGTGAACGATATCGCTCAAACATCACGGGTTTGGAGTCGTTCAAACAACAGCGTTGTGTGTGACACCGAGACACGACGAGGATAAATCGTTGGATCGTTGATCGTAGATTTGAGAACATGTTCTCAAATCAGATGATCCACGATCAGCCAACCTGCTGCATCGTTCTGTGTGACACCGCGATAACGATGTCATTAACGACTTCGCCTATTCACAACAGTGAGCAAGTATCGTTCACTGGGTTGTGCGAACAATAGCTGCTCGCCACATCGTTGGTGCGTCGTGCACGATATCTGTCTGATTACAATGAGAAATAAAACCTAATGCCGATCATGTATCAACAGCTTGTTAGTTTTCATTATGATTACTTTATACACTTGATGAGCTTGAACTAATCTGAAGACACCAGGACGTGTGTAGCCTTTGCTCAGACCATTTTTGTGGAGCAAATAAGTGTCAGGCAATCTTTCCAGTAACATCTCACATAATGGGGGCTGTTTAATTGTTGCCACATTGACGTCTTTGTTTATTGCTTTTTTTAACAGGTTCCTGGTCCTAATTCCACATTATCTGGCTCCTAGTTCTCAGTAGTTGTCTGAGGAGTTTGTATGTTCTCCCTGTGTTTGCATGAGCTTCCCCGGGTTCTCCAGTTTCCTCCAACTCTCCAAAGTACTGATAGGGAATTTACATTGTGAGTGTCATGCGCTGTTCCGCTCTGCGCTTATTTGGTGTCACAGCCCTTCTGACTCTGTTCCCACTTCTTATATGCAGCCTTGTGTTTCTTTGTTGCTCAGCCAGAGTTAGGGCATCGGCTGTTATGTATTCACTTGCCATTAGTCCTGCAGGAGTTGATTTTCTGATGGCTGGTAATTTGTTGCTGGAGTGTTTAGTTGCTTCTGTCCTATCACAGCGGTGTCTGTCGTTTAAGCATGGTGTAGCCCAGTCTCCTATGCTGAATATAGCTTCAGTTTTGCTCCCACAATAGTGGTCCTGTGCTTGGTGTTTCAGTTACTTGGAAACAGTTGCTACTAGTTTGGTGGGAACGTCCTTGTATTTTTATCTCCCGCTTGTACTTGTTTTCTCCCTTATCACATATTATATTCTCGCTGTGTGCGAGTCCTGTGAGCTTTGGTTCTCTCCTGTCTTTTATCTGTGGGTTTCTTCACTTCCAAGGTCTGTGGGGAGGGGAATGGGAATCAGTTCAGGGCTGTACAGGAGTAGGGCCAGGGAGGAGACTCAGGCCTCTCCACCATCAGGTGTACCCCTGCATTTGGTATAGTTCAGGGCTCCCTAGCTTGAGGGGCAGATCAGGAGCCTTGGTTTTCCTCTTTCCCATAGCCATCATGGTAGTGAGCCCCAATGGGGACAGTGATGCTGATGTTTGTAAAGCGCTATAGAATATGATGGTGCTATATGAGTAAATAAATATATTATTACTATTATTACTTTCCTTCATTTTTTTTCCTCTCTCTTCTTCCAGGTGGTACAGTTGGATATGCTGAATGTGCAAACTGTGTATCAGCTCAGAGGCCTGCAATGTAAAGTGATAAAAAATTATACTGATTTTTTCTCCAGCTTAGATCCAAGGGGCTATGAGCCTCCTTATCCACATCATTCAATTGCTAGTGAATTAGTACAGCAGTGAGTGATTTTTTGGAGAGCTGAGTAGTTGATGATACACTGTGATCAAATAAGCAGTTGGAAATTATTCATTGGGTGTTTAAGGCAGAATTTTGGTGTAAAAAACTTGCAATATGAACAGATTTATGAAAAGTTACACTACTTTATTGGCGTAACTTATGGCAGAAATGTATTCCAGACATGACCGGAGTAGGATTTCTTGAGGAGGAGCATGACAGTTGTAAAATGGGCCTAATTCATTAAATGACATGTGCTACCAATGAGGTGGTGGTCCCTTTATTAAAGAGACTGTCCCTTACCCTCACTCAGTTACTGCCATAAATGCCGATGGATAATGCTCCTAAACACTGCAATATACTTATCTGAGAGTTTCACATTGCTTTATGCCTTTCTATTTAGTTTACTATGTCCTAGCATCAGCTCTGTTTTCAGTCATCACTAGCTTTTCAAGATCCTCTGATTTTTAATGACTACATTTCCCAGTAACCCTTGTACTAGATTGTATGGCACCAGCGGGCATACCCTCTGTAGTTCTCCTAAACACTTCCCCTCCTCCCCCAGCTTCATTCATGGCATCCACATAATGTCCTGTCCTGAACATAAAGTAACGCAGAACACCTGCCATGGCAATAAAGAGTATCTATCCTGTACCTCACAGATTAATAATGTTTCTCCTGCTGTTGGGCAAATGTACAGATAACAGGTAAAAATGATAGATAATTAGCAAGACACCCCCTATAAAGGAGCAGCTCTGCAGGTGGTGACCACAGATCATTTCTCTGTTTTCATCCTTTTTGGTTGTTGTTTTGGTCACCTAAGTGTTTTGTCATAGCCTCACCCCTTGAGGTAGCATGAGGCGATGTCTACAACCCTCAGAGGTTGCTAAGGTAGTGCAGCTCATCCAGGATGGCCCATCAATGCGAGCTGTGGCAAGAAGGTTACCTGTGCCTGTCAGCACAATGTCCAGAGCATGGAGCAGATACCAGGAGACAAGCCAGTACACCGGGAGACGTGGAGGGGGCCGTAGGAGGGCAACAACCCAACAGCAAGACTGCTACCACCACCTTTGTACAAGGAGGAACAGGACGAGCAGTGGCAGAGCCCTGCAAAATGATCTCCAGCAGGCCACCAATATCCATGTGTCTGCTCAAACTGTCAGAAACAAACTCCATGAGGGTGGTATGAGGGCCTGACATACACAAGTGGGTGTTGTGCGTACAGCCCAAAACTGTGAAAGGTGATAGGCATTTGCCAGAGAACACCAAGAATGGCAGATTTGACATTGGCACCCTGTGCTCTTCACGGAGGAGAGCAGATTCACACTAGCACATGTGATAGACTCAGCAGTTTGGAGACTCCATAGAGAATGTTCTGCTGCCTCCAACATCCTCCAGAATGATCAGTTTGGCAGTGGGTCAGTAATGGTGTGGGGAGGCATTTCTTTGGAGGGACACACAGCCCTCCATGTGCTAACCAGTGGTAACCTGACTGCCATTAGGTACAGGGGTGAGATCCTCAGAGCCATTTTGAGACCATATGCAGGTGCAGTGGTCCTAGGGTTCATTCTAGGCTAGGCGTCATGTGGCTGAAGTGTTTCAGCAGTTCCTGCATGATGAAGGCATTGATGCAATAAACTGGCCAGTCCGATCCCCAGAATTGAATCAAATCAAGCACATCTGGGACATCATGTCTCATTCTATCCATCAATACCATGTTGTACCACAGACTGTCCAGGAGTTGACTGAAGCTTTAATCCAGGTCTGGGAGATCTCTCAGGAGACCATCCGCTGCCTCATCTGGAGCATACCCAGGCATTGTAGGGAGGTAATACAGGTACGTAGAGGTCACACACACTACTGAGCCTCATTGGAGCATGCCCAGGCATTGTAGGGAGGTAGTACAGGCACGTCAATTCCACACACACTACTGAGCCTCATCTGGAGCATGCCCAGGCATTGTAGGGAGGTAATACAGGCACATCAAGGCCACACATACCACTGAGCCTCATCAGAGCATGCCCAAGCATTGTAGGAAGTGATACAGGAACGTTGAGGCCACTCACACTTCTGAGGCTCATCAGGAGCATGCCCAAGCATTGTAGGGAGGTTATACAGGCACGTGGAGGTCACTCACAGTACTGAGCCTCATTTCCTTGTCTTGTGACATTTCCACTGAAGTTGGATCAGCCTGTAATTTGATTTTCCACTTACGGTAGATTTTAAGAATTATTCCAAATCCAGACCTCCATGGGATATTCATTTTTATTTACATTGATCATTTTTTTGGGAAATCAGATTTTATTGGTTCAAAAACTGCTAAATTCACAAGTCATATAAATAAACTTGCATATAATAGAACAGTTGAACAAAATGAAAAGCCATCTCATTAAACTTGCTCGAAATAGTTATCCTAAAGCCAGCGTCACACACAGCAACCAAAGCTGCGATGTCGGAAGCGATGCGCGGGTGCGCACTCACTTCTGATATCGCAGCCTTGGTGTCACATGGCAGGATGTTGCCAATGATGCCGCAGTGATGCCATTCCTTGCTGGGCTGGGATCAACCCAGCGAGCGATGCGCAGCAATACTGCGGTATAGGCTGGATCGCCGCCAACATCGCTATTGCGGTGTCAGACGGTGCGTTCCAGCCTAATCGCTGGTTGCAGATTGACAGGTTTATGTTCATGCTCGTAAACCTGTCAACCTGCGACCAGCGATAAATCGCAGTTGCGTTGCGCTGTTACACAGCACGACGCACTTGCGATTTTGTGAGCAACATCGCTGATGCGTAACTTTTCGGCGATGCCGCTCGCGATATTGGCGCGTGTGATGCCGCCTTTATGAGTCCATTCTCGAGGGATTCATCCTATCAAAATAACAAATAATCCTGTTGGGAAACTGTGGAGAATTCTCACTGTATAACTTAACTATATATATATATACAAAAAACAAAGCAACTAGAGGAATACACTCTTCCTCTAGGTGAATGAATGTCAAGTTTATAAAATATTGAGCGCCATTTTGTTCATGGCCATAGGCAAACAAAGGAATTTTATGGAAAGTATAAAAAAAAACAAGAAAAAAACAAAACAGGCAAAGAAGAGAAAAGAGGAAAAGAAAGAAAAAAGACAAGAAAAGAGAAGGGAATAGTGTCTGAGGGGATATATCAGACTAAGTATAATAAACCAAGGATGAAATTATGAGGACAGCCATACATTTAGAGCTGGAGAGTCTCTGAATATGGTCCAGGGAGTCCATGTTACAAAATATCTTTCTACAATCTGGCAGGATTTTTGGATTGTTTGATAAGGTCTTCCATTCTACAGATGTCATTTATCTCGTTGACCAAATCCTCTTTAGATGGAGAGCGAGTTTGTTTCCAGACTCTGGCAATTAACCTCCTACCAGCTGTCAAAAAGTGTCTGAGGAGGCTGGATTTGAATTTGGAAATCAATTCATCAGTGAGATTCAGCAGAAGAAGCTCAGCTGTCGGAGAGATACGGATAGCTGGTGCAAGCTCATACAACTCATGAAGCGCTTTCCAGAAAGCGTGTATTATGGGGCATGTCAACCAAGTATGTAAATAAGTGCCGTTATCAGCCCCACATCTCCAGAGGTGGCCGAGGGGAACATCGCGTGGATATGTGTTGGACACCTATACCATCTCGCCAACACCTTATAATTCCTCTCATGGGACACTGCATTAAGAGAAGCTTTTTGAGTGAAAAGATATATTTTGTCTGATTCTGCAGGTGAGAATGTCCTCTGGAGGTCAGACTCCCATTTTGAAATAAAATGTGGGGTGGATTCCATTATATGAAGTCGGTTGTTTAGAAAAAGCTTATAGAGCATCGAAATAGGGTGAACAGGGGGACCCTCCTCCAGGCACAGAGCATCGAAGGGAAATAAGGGACGGAAAATATTAGGGTGGGGTAGAGTGTAAATGTATCTGGACAGTCTCTGTAGATGATACCAAGCTCCCAGAGGGGGAGGGGTGTTGTGGAAGAGGTCATGGATTTTGCGTGTACCAATAAAATTGATGAAATGATAGATTATTGGGTAGCTGATTTGAGTTTTATGTAAGAAATGAGTTCGGCTAGTTTCCACTATGAAGGAAGGATTCCCGAAAATCGGGGTAAGGGGGCCCACAATTGTCGTTAATTGTAAGGAATTGTGTGTGCAAGTGAAAAAGAGTTTGAGGTTGTTGGTAATAAACGGTAAGGCTACGTCCCTTGGTAGATCAAGAGACCAAATGTCGGAAAGCGGGTTTACGCCACAATTTGAGGTCTCAACCTCTATCCATCTTTTGGTGTCAGTGGATCTAAATAAATCTAGGATACATGTACCTAGGGTGGTATACCTGGAAGTCCGGCAAACCCAACCCTCCTCCAGCAATCGGTCTACTGAGAAGTGTGTATGAAAGTCTGGGCCTGCCATGAGACCAGACAAACTTAGAAATCATAGTCTCAAGTCTTGAGAAAAAGGATGCAGGTAAGAGTATAGGGAGCATTTGAAAAAAAAAAAAAAAATAGAAGTCGATGCAATATGTCCATTCTAACTGCATTTATTCTTCCCAGCCAGGATAGATGTAATTTGTGCCATTTAGTAAGATCAGAGTCCACTGTCTTCAGAAAGTTGTCATAATTAACGTTTGACAAGAGTGTCTGGGTGGCCTCAAGCTTGATGCCCAGGTATTTGAGGGAACTCGACTGCCAGCTAAATGGAAAATTTGTCCTAAGGAGGGCAACCATGTCCCGATGAAGAGAAACATTTAGGATTTCTGATTTATTTGAGTTAATTTTGAAGTTGCTGAGGTGGCAGAATGTGGAGAGTTCTAACATAATATTAGGGATGCTAACAAGAGGTTGCGTGATATAGAGAAGAAGGTCGTCGGCAAAGAGGGCTATCTTGTGGGAACCCGAATGGGTGGAGAGCCCGTGGATTGAAGGATTATTCTGGAGTGTTGAAGCCAAGGTTTCCATAGTCTAGATATACAATAATGGAGATAATGGACAACCCTGACGGGTTCCATTCTGAATTTGAAAGGGTTCAGATAGAGAACCGTTAATTTTTATACGAGCCGATGGAGAAGTATATAAGGCTACAATTCTATGTAACATCACCCCTCCAAGACCCAGCCTCCTCAATACCGAAACATAAAATCCCAGTACACCCTGTCAAACGCTTTTTCGGCGTCTAGTGACAGGATGCACATGGGATCCCCCATTCTCTTTGCCCAATATAAGGGCGATGGATCGTATGGTGTTGTCCCTGGCTTCACGGCCAGGAACAAAGCCAACTTGATCTTTTCTTATTAACCCAGGCAAAAAGGTACGCAACCTATTTGCAATTAACTTAGCATAAAGTTTAATATCCAAATTAATTAATGAGATAGGGCTGTAACTACCACAACAAGTAGGGTCATTGCCTGGTTTGGGGATGACTACAATATGGGCCATGAGAGCCTGGGAAGGAAATGACCCCCCCTTCCCCCCGAGACATGGTTAAACACATCCACAAGGATCAGATTTAAGAGTTTGGGGAAAATTTTATAAAAGCCATTAAGGCCCGGACTTCTGCCAGCCTTCAATCTCCCCACCACTTCCTCAATGTCTTTGATCAGAATATCGGATTTGAACTCCGAGACAGCAGACTCTGAGAACGCAGGGAGTTTGTTAGCTTATAGGTATGAAGACATTTTCTCTCTTACATGGGATGCTGGGAGGTCATGAAAGTGATGTTTTATGTTGTATAGAGAAGTATAGAATCTCCTAAAGCTACTCAGAATTACATTGATCATTTTTATATTTTATTGTTTTTAAGGCATTCCACCATATAAGGAATAAACATTTGCAACTGAGATCTAGGATGTGGAGTCTTAGTGTTCCCTTTATTTTTTTGAGCTTGTTAGTGCTTGAGCAAATGTTTTTCTTTAAAATCCGGGATATTTTCTTTAACTATTTTAGTCAGGTAAACTGCTGTGAACTTCACAACTGTGTTTACATGAAGTAATTGCCTGCAGCATCACAATTGCTTTCATTCAAGTAATCCTCTATGACACCACAAGTAAGTTTTAGCCACTTAACAGGGTTTTCTATTTTAAAATTTTAATATTTTAAAGATTTGCTCTCATTAAAATTAACAAAATCATCATTACATACCCCATGGCTTTTCACTACCAGCTCTCCATTATTCATTGCTGGTCTTTGTTGATATGGCTGGAGTGTGATGTTGGCGAGATTTATCATGCTAAATATGCCAAAATTCTGGCACAATTTGCTCCAAAAAATGTCTTTCATGACTTGCATGTTATTTATTGTAAGTTTTAGACACTTTATGTTCCTTGGCCCACAAGGGAGTGGGACCTTATTGAAATGGGCAGTGGTTTATGGGAAAATGGACATGGTCTAAGATGCAACAGTGTGCACCTAAAAAATGCACCAAAATAAGGCATGCATTTCTGCACAAAACCAATAATTAGATGATGAAATCTTGGACTAGACAATCTTAAAACAGGCCAGCATGAACCACTGGGATAAATATGACATTTTACCATTGTCTAGTGTAAGTTTCACAGAACATTACAATGTGTTGATGCTGCACTCTCTGGTTTATATGCAGTCATGGATAAAAGCTGTGGCACCCTTGAAATTGCTCCAGAAAATTAAGTATTTACTGTATCTTGAGAGAATTATTGTTTTGTTATACAGATGTTTATTTCATTTATGTGTATTGAAACAGTAAAAAAAAAAACAAGAAAAGAAGGAAAATCTGAGATAATTTCCACACAAACTTACAAAAATGGTCCGTACAACATTGCTTGCCCCTTTCCAAAATTCATAAATAAATTAAAATAATGACGTTTGGTCCCCTCTTATTTTTTATAGGCAGCAAAGGTAAAACAGACAGCAGCAGTCTGATATAATCAGGCTGGCAAGGTCCATGGTTATTGGGCCCCTCCAGCCTAAAAATAGCAGCAATGAGATGCACCAATTCTGGAGTGGTGGCAATGGGAGTAATGGTATTTGGGGTTGATGTCATCTGTGTAGTGTCATCCAGCTGTTATCAAGCCCTTGTATTAGTAATGGAGAGGCGTCTATCGGAAGTCTCCGCTACTAGCCCAGTAAGTAAAAAGAGAAAAAAATACTTTATTTAAATAAATAAACACTCCCCTACATTTTCCCCCATTCACCATTTAAAAAAAAAAAAAAAAAAGGAAATGCAGGTCCACCGTAGTCCAGGGATTTCAACATAGTTCACCAAATCTGACATAGTCCAGAAAGGGAATTCTGAAAGAAATTAACATAGAAAACTAAAGACAAGACACTGCCTCTCATTCACCAATTTATAGCAAAAAAATCCTATTCCACTCTTACGTGGTCCAAGACGTTCCCATGATGTCCCCCAAGACTGTAGTCCAAAATCTATAGAGCCTCATTCTGATAATGAAGCTTCATAAGTTTTAGCAGCAGCCACTCCCAGTCAGGCTGCACTCCACAAGACCCAGCTACTGTGATGAGTGGTGACATTAGTGAGTTACTGACGTCACCGCACTTCACAGCCGCTTGGTCTCGCGCAGCCCTCTGTGTGACCCAGTAACAGTGGTGATATCAGTAACATTACCGATGTCATCACCGCTGGTCACAGTCAAAGTAGATTGCCAGGCCTTTAATTCACACAGAAATGTGGTACACATGAAGGAACCATATTGAATCAGCTTTGTATGTTGTGTCTACAATCCACCTCATCATGCAACATCCTGCTGCCGATGCTGGGCAGTACATTTAGTCTGTCCCTTCAGTTGAAACCTGTCTATCTGGGGTATCTCGGCTGGCAAAACACACTGCCAATGTCATAGCTTTGAACATCACTGATGAACACAAGCCCTGCCAGTGCGACAGACCGGTGCTGCCATGAGTGGGGCTCACTTTACAAACAAAAAAGCTACAATCTGCTTCCCTTGAATATAATAGTGCCAAATATTGTGCAACTTTGTTACATTGTGTAGTATTATTTTACTGACTTACTCCAACTAGAATAAGGCACATGCCTTGGGCATTGGGTAAAAATTGATAAGCTGTAGTCAACAATCATGTTGTCATTAAGGGTCTCCTGTTTTGTTCAATCACATCAGGAACAAAATTCCCAAATGCCCAATAGCAAAAATAAGAGGTGTCATTCCAGAGGGTTCATTGTTGTGATACCATGAGATGATATAAAGGTGAGTTTTACCATGCCCAGAGAGTTATGCACTAGCTTTTGTAGGTGTCCATGTAAATTTCTATTGTGCATGTGTAAATTGTGAGTTTATATTGCGATGTGCATGGTGAACACAAAGAATTACTCCCAAAACATCTACACCTAGTCTAATCAAAGTGTGTTAGAGTCTGCTGTATGCTATCATTGCAATTAGTAGATCAAGAGGGACTGAGAATAAGATAAATGACACAGGGAAATATAATATTGTGCAAGTAGGCTGTGTGAGGATATCATTCTGAGTGAGGAGCTGTGTAGGGATGTACTACTGTGTAAGGGGGTTGTTAGGGACATCATTCTGAGTGTGGTTTGACTAGAGACATCATTCCGAGTGAGGAGCTGTGTGGGGACATCATTATGAGTGGGGGGCTGTTTGTGATCATCATTCTTAGTGAGGGGCTGTGTGGGTAAGTACTAATATGTAAGGGGGCTGGAAGGGACATTATTCTGAGTGGGGGTTTGTCTGTAGACATCATTCTGAGTTTAGTCTGTGTGGGGAAGTAATTCTGAACAGGGGACTGTGTGAAAACATTACATTGTGCAAAGGGGCTGTGTGGTGACCTAATTCTGAGTGAGGGGCTGTGTGGGGGACATCATTCTGCACGGAGGACGTGTGGGGACATTACACTGTATAAGAGAGCTGTGTGGGGATATCATACTGTGTAAGGGTGCTGTTTGGAGACCTAATTCTGAGTGGGTGGCTGTGTGGGGGACATCACTCTGCTGTCACGGGTGTGTCAGGAGGCACGGATGAGACTGTAGAGGTCACTCGCAGAAGGTCCCAGCGTTTGGCTAAACAATCTACATCCTAAAGAAAAAATGTCTCTGTCACTTTAAGAGGCATTTCCCTTTTAGTTAAAGTTGGAGGTCAGTAGAACCCAGCTGACTCCTTACCTTGGAGATGCCTATATATTTCCCTTGACTCCCAGGATGCACTGCTGGTGATAGCCTCAGGTGTTCCTGATTGATTCTTGGATCAAAACAAGTGTTTCTTGGAGCCTGCTGGTTTGCTGCTTGGATCTGCTAAAGCTAAGTGTATCTCTTCCCCACTTTGTATGATTCCCTTGTGTGTTTTCTAGTTGCTAGCAGGGTTGGACTAGTGTTCACCCGCTCTGAGCCCTGTGTAGTGGTAGTCCAGGGACAATCAGGGAATAGGTATCCTGGTGGCGACAGTTGCGAAAACTGTATAGGGACGTTAGGGGAGCCAGGTGTCAGCGCTAGTTGTTCTAGGGGTCACCATCCCCCCTTTTTGCCCTTATCATCAGGGACTCCTTCCTCCCTGTTGTCGTCCAGCACTAGGTGTCTCCCTACAGCCAGCGTGACATCTGCATGGGGAGTCGTAGGGACATTACACTGTATAAGAGACCTGTGAGGGATATAATACTGTGTATAGGGGCTGTGTGAGGATATCATTCCACATAAGACCTAATTCTGAGTGGGGGCTGTGTGGGGGACATCATTCTGCATGATGGATTTGTGGGTACATCATACTGTGTAAGGGAGCTGTGTGGGGACATAATACTATGTAAAAGGGCTGTGTGGGGACATAATTCTGTGTAAGCTTGCTGTTTGGAGTCCTGATTCTGAGTGAGGGGCTGTGTGAGGGACATCATTCTGCATGGGGGAGGTGTGGGGACATTATACTGTGTAAGGAAGTCATGTGGGGACATACTACAGTGTAAAGGGGAATGTCATTCTACATAAGGCCTAATTCTGAGTGGGGGCTGTGTGGGGACATCATACGGTGTAAGAGAGCTGTGTGTGGACATAATACTGTGTAAAGGGGCTGTGTGGGGACATAATGCTTTGTAAGGGGGCAGTTTGGAGACATAATTCTGAGTGGAGAGCTGTGTTTGGACATAATGTTGTGTAAGTGTGGCACCCCAGGGGTTAATGTTCCACATTAACAGCAACACGAGTTCACTCTCCACACAACACCTGCACTGCACTAGCACCTGTAGGCCAGAAGGGGGAGCTAAAGCAGCTCCCTTATATATTCTGGTGTCAAGAGGAAGTAGTTAGTGCAGTTCCTGGGAGAACTGAGGAAGATAGACTGTAGTGCAAAGAGGCTGCCTCAGGCTTCTCCACATTCTGTTCCTCGATTCCGGGCCTAGCCAGGGTCTGAGGGAAGCAGTGCAAGAAACAGAGGAACACATCTGGGAGACTGAGTGATTTCATAACTCGCCCCGGAGGAGCGCACAGACTGGATACCGGATCTGAATCTGTGACTGAAACACGCAGCACAAAAAGCACCGGGATAGTGGAGGTTGTATATCTACACTGTACCTCAGGAAAGCAACACGACGGGGTCAGAAGCACACGGAAAGACTCAAGTTGCCTAGCAAAGGGGGTACCTGTGAGGAGAGACAGTGCCAGCAGCTCAGCTAAAGCAGCAGCAGGGGCACACACACAGCGCAGCAGTGGGAAGCTGAGGACCCGGTCAGGGTGGGAGTAACCCGGCCCGGTACAGACTTCGTGGACAATACTCTGTTATCAACTCCTGTAGTAAAGCCTTGGAAAACTTCAAAACCGTGAGTGTGTGTGATCCTTGTACTCAAGACCTACTTTCCCTCACAAGCAGCCATCCCCTCCACTATCATCCCTATCCTGCAGCATCTATAGCATCCATCTTAGACTATTATTATCACTGCCCCGGGGAACCAGACTCTACCTGCAGAGAGCCGTTACATCTCCAGCTGCCAAACATCATCCCTGGAGGTTCTGCAGCAGCGGTGGTCACCCTGACCACAACCCATGGGTGGCGTCATGACAAACTCCCCTGTAAATTGGAGGCTGTGTGGGGTACACCATTCTGCATGGGAGGTGTGTGCAGACATGATACTGTGCAAGAGGCTGTGTGGAAACATCATTATACATAAGACATAATTCTGATTGGGGGGCTGTGGTAGGACATCATACTGTATAGGGCAAGCTGTGTGGGGACATCATTTGCATGGCGGCTGTGTTGGCACATGATATTATGCAAGGAGGTTGTATGGGGATATAATTCTCTTTGGGGGCTGTGTGGAACAAAATACTGTGTACTGAGGCTGTGTGGAGATGATATACCGTATATACTCGTGTATAAGCCGACCCGTGTATAAGCCGACCCCCCTACTTTTGCCCCCAAAACCTGGGAAAATCTATTGACTCGTGTATAAGCCGAGGGTGGACCCTAGCACAAGTATACAGCCCCCAGCAGTGTGGTATACAGCAGTCCCAGAGGTATATACAGCAGCCCCAGTGGTAGTATACACACAGCCCCAGTGGTATATACAGCCCCAGTGGTAGTATACACACAGCCCCAGTAGTATATACAGCCCCAGTGGTATATACAGCCCCAGTGGTAGTATAGACGCAGCCCTAGTAGTATATACAGCCCGAGTGGTATATACAACCCCAGTGGTAGTATACAGGGCCCCAGCAGTATATACAGCCCCAGTGGTAGTATACAGGCAGCCCCAGTAGTATATACAGCCCCAGTGGTATATACAGCCCCAGTGGTAGTATAGACGCAGCCCCAGCAGTATATACAGCCCCAGTGGTATATACAGCCCCAGTGGTAGTATACAGGGCCCCAGCAGTATATACAGCCCCAGTGGTAGTATACAGGCAGCCCAGTAGTATATACAGCCCCAGTGGTATATATAGCCCCAGTGGTAGTATAGACGCAGCCCCAGCAGTATATACAGCCCCAGTGGTATATACAGCCCCAGTGGTAGTATATACAGCCCCAGTGGTATATACAGCCCCAGTGGTAGTATACAGGGCCCCAGAGGTATATACAGCCCCAGTGGTAGTATATACAGCCCCAGTGGTATATACAGCCCCAGTGGTAGTATACAGGGCCCCAGAGGTATATACAGCCCCAGTGGTAGTATATAGCAGCCCCAGTGGTAGTGTATAGCAGCCCCAGCGGTAGTATACAGCATCCCCAGTAATGCAGGCCCCCCCCAGCCTTGCTCCGGTCACCTGTAAAGCAAAATATACTTATCACTGTCCCGCTGTCCGCGCCTGCTCGCCGCTGCCGTCCGCGATCCTCCATCTTCATGCGTCTTTTTCCTGTTTCCTGTGTTCGGCACCGGTAATGACGTCATTACCAGCGACGAACACAGGAAACAAGAAGAAGACGCATGAAGATGGAGGATCGCGGACGGCAGCGGCGAGCGGGCCGGACAGCGGGACAGTGATAAGTATATTTTGCTCTACAGGTGACCGGAGCAAGGCTGGGGGGGCCCTGCATTACTGGGGATGCGGGGGCTGCTGTATACCGCTGTATACCGTCACTCACTCGCCTATAAGCCGAGGGGGGAACATTTCAGCCCAATTTTTGGGCTGAAAAACTCGGCTTATACGCGAGTATATACTTTACTTTGTAGAGGGCTTTGTGGCGACAGCATACTGTTTTAGGGTACATCTTACTGATTGAGGGGCTCATATGATGTAGGATAACATACTGTGTCTGGGGACTGTAGGGACATTATTTTGTGTTTGGAGCTTTTGATTATGGTACAAAGGCTGAATAAAAGGAGCATTGTGATTTATTGCTTTATATAAACTTTATGAAAAACAGTAAATTATATGGTTTTGATTTGCTACTTCAGGTAAGAATACATATTACAATAAGCCTTGTTGTAACATGTATTAACAGTAGCAGCAAGTCAACATACTTAATTCATCTCAATATTTCATCCGGCAGAACCGCACTTGCCGAACCCGACGTTAAGCCCCATAGACAATGCATGGGTCTTGCAGCAGGTGCGGCCGTTAGGCGGTAGATGCGATAATCTACTGGATCTGCTAAAATCAGCGAAAAATGCTGATGTGAAAGGGGCCTTAGATGTGTGAAATATTTAAAAACTGTCTGATCATTGACTAGTTCAGGGCTGGGCCATATTCAGGGCTTTATTTTACTTGTACTTTTATTTTCTTTAATTTTTTTTTCATTCATTTATATAATATTTGCCTCTTTTTGTTTTGTGATACATGAGAATTCATTTTTTGTTATTTTTATATTTCTGCTTGTAGTAATATCAGGGAAAATGTAAAGAATAAAAGCAAATACATGTCTATTTTTCATAATATACTTTTTTAAAACCAGTAAAAACATTGCATTGTTTTCTACTTTCTGATGATATTTCTATGTCTTGCAGATATTTTTTGACAGGTGTGGGTCTAGAAGCATTGATTCAGACATGCAGTCTTTCAGTGTCACTTGTTTTACAGCTTTATTTTATTTATTTTTATATTTATTTACTGTGACCCCATGAGGTTTATGAAGAGGGAAAGGTTATGTACCCTTTTTAATATATTAATACATTTTTTTTATTGCTGATTTTCCCTGTATTGGGCAGGCATATTTGCCCCAGTTATAGAGGAAATACAGCCTCCAGCCTTCAAAACAGAGCTGACTGTGTCTCCAAGGACCGAAAAGCTTGTATTCTTCACCTTAATCCAGCCATCACATGACCATTGGGTTCAGTGGAGGAAGCACTGTCGCTTCCTGTACTTGTTCAGCACTGCACACACAGCAATTATGAAGGCTGAGTTGGTAATAAATTATCTCTGTCTTCCATATTTGGATTCCGTGTGTGTCTGTGAGCTGGCTTCCCACAGGTGTATGTTTTCGTACTTTGCATTGACAGTGTACAATGTCAGTACAAAGTAATTTGTGGACCGCCTAGACATTTAAAGCCTATGAGCAGTCCGAAGTAAATAAGGATCTAAATAGGTTTGGTATCCACAGATTAAAGTGACAACTTTTATTGTAAACATTATATTCTGATTGCCTGCTTAAAAGTTCAATAGAAACATAGAATTTTTCCTTGTAGCTTTAGGTTGGATCCTTAGAACCAATTCAGCTAGTGAATTATGTGTAATGATCTGCAAGGCAAATAAACACGGAGCCCTGTGAAAAGATGATGCTGTAAATTATTCTTTTTCAGACTATAAAACGCACCGGACCATAAGAAGCACCCAGATTTTAGAGGAGGAAAATAGGGAAAAAGAAGTAAGCAAAAAATGTGGTTGTGATTAACTGTTATGGGGCGGAGATCTGCTGCTGACAATGTTATAGGGGTAATGTTCCCATCCTGAGCCCCTTCCAGCTAATATATGTCCTCCATCCTGGTGTATATCATCCCCCATGCTGGTGCATGGCCCCCCATCCGGGAGATGATCCCCCGTCCTAGTACATGGCCCCCCATCCTGGATATGGCCCCAAGCTGGTGCACATGTAAAGAATAACAAACGATCATACCTCTCCATATAGTTCCCTGCAGCCCTTGCCATGTTTCTGTCTGCTTGTCCTGGCAGATGATCATGTGAGCGGGGAATGCAGCGATGACTTCACTGTGCTGTGCCACTCACATGGTCGGATGCCAGCACAGACAATAGGACAGTTGCGTTGCTGGGAGTGATGGAGAGAGGTGAGTTTGCTTTTTCATAGCTGGACTATTCAGTGCTTTCCATACAATGAAAGATCCATGGGAAACACTGAATATCCACACACGATTGCATGGGTCTGCAGCTGCTGATCAGTGAACCCGCTCATTAGGTTACTGTAAAATGGCTGCTGCCCTCCGCCCTCCTCTCAGTGCTGAGAGGTAATGGACAGAGGGATGCAGTGCATATTACATTAATCTAATGAATGGCCCATGTGACCAACGACTGCCTCTTCAGCCTGCTCCAGCCCTCCGGACACCACTCGAAAGCTGCCCTTCCCTACCCTACAGCACCATCCCTCAGTAGATCAGTAGATTTTAATTATAAGACGCACCCCACACTTTCCCCCAAAAATTTGGTGGAAAAAAAAGTGCGTCTTAGGCTACATTTACACGGAACGCTAGTGCTCCGCTAGTGTTCCATTTTTTACAGATCTGCTATTGCAGTGAAAATTCAGTGAAATGCAGTGATGTTAATGCATTTCACAATTTTGCATTCAGACACTGAGCTTTTACGGATCCGTTCTTGGGCTCAAGAATGGATCTGTAAAAAGAATGAGCATGTCAATTTATTTTGTGTTATTCTGCTGCGCTTTACTCACCTGCCATGGTGATCTCAAGTGATGTTCTCATTCCAGAGGCTGCAGGACCTGTGAGAGGACCTGGCACTGCACCATGTGACTGAGGGACATCACTCAGTAACATGTGCAATGTTCTAGAGGTATAGACATTGTGGCCTCCGGGGATGAGAGAAGATCGCTGGAGATCACTGTGGGAGTGCTTGATGGTGAATAAATTGCGCAGCAGCATTCATACACACAAAGCTGCGTTTTTTGAGAATACGTTCTTTGTGCAGTTTCTGCACCAAAAATGGATCCTCACAAAACGCAGCCAAAACACTGTGTGTGAATGTAGCCTTATAGTCCAAAAGATGCGGTAATAGGAAAAAGGGTCCATATTTTATTTTGCCAGTAGAACCTCCTGTTCCTGTGAGCATGCCCATGATTATATTTTACTGCAAACAGCAACTGAATTCAGTAGGGAACAACTCTGGAGAAACAAAAAGACAAAGTAGTGATTAGTTCTCTGGAAATACACCAAAGTAACACATTGATGGCAAACATACACAGCAGGTGAAATAAGCACTAAACACATCACCAATTTTCTAAGTAAATCTTGACTTGAGTTTGACTCGAGCAAAGAAATCAAACCATTGGTATCCATAAATTAAGTTATGTGAAATAATGTGAAACAAATATACCATTTTTTGACACATGCAGAAAGAGAGGTGCGAAAAGTCAAGGAAAGTTATGGCACCAGTTGAATTTTATCAGTAATTAGAAAGCAATATTGCCACTATAAAAAGATGTACTGTATATACTCGAGTATAAGTGGACCTGAGTATAAGGCCGAGGCCCCTAATTTTATCCCAAAAACTGGGGAAACCTATTGACTCGAATATAAGCCTGGGATAGGAAATGCAGCAGACTGCCATCCTAGTATATTGCCCCTCATCACTGGTATATAGCCCCCATCACTGGCATATGGCAATCATGACTGTACATAGCTCCCATCACAGTATATGTCCCCATCACTAGTACATAACCCTTATCACTGGTATATAGCGCCCCCATCACTGGTATAGTATGCCCCCATCACTGGTATATAGCAGACCCCATCATTGGTATATACCCCCATTACTGTATACAGCGCCCCCATCACTGATTTATAGCCCCCATCACTAATGTATACCCCCATTACTTTATATAGCACTCCCATCACTGGTATATAACCCCCACCACTGGTATATAGCCCCATCACTGTACATAGCACCCCCCTCATTGGTATATAGCCCCCATTACTGGTATATAGCCTCCATCACTGGTTTATAGCCCTATTAATGTATATTGCCCCCCATCACTCGTATATAGACCCACATCATTGTACACACCCCCATCACTGGTATATAGTCCCTATCCCTGGTACATAGCCCCCATCATTGTACACACACCCCATCACTGGTATATAGTTACTATCCCTGGTATATAGCCCCCCATCATTGTATACCTTCCTCATCATTGGTATATATGTTATGATCCAGTGACCTTGGAACCACATGAATATGTTTCACAGGAGTAAGTGGTACCTATACTGACCGCAGTTCCTGACCTAACCCCACAACTAGAAGTAGCCGTGGGATGTGACTAACCATACCCCAGACACCTCAACACGGCCGGAAAACTAGCTACCCCTAAAGTTAGAAACAGGAATTCTATCTTGCCTCAGAGCAGAACCCCCAAAGGATAGAAAGCCGCCTACAAATATTGACTGTGAGTAAGAGTGGAAAAGACACACTCAGGCAGAAAACAGAGTCTAGCAAACGAGGCCACTCTAGCTAGATAGATTAAGACAGGACAGAATAATATTGCAATCAGTATAAAAATCCTTTAAAAAATATCCACAGCAGATAATACAAAAATACCCCTGAGTCTACTCAAGACTCGGCACCCTCTAAATCTGCGGAACTCCTGTGAATGCAACTATGCTGACACAATCAAAAGCTGTACAAGCAAACAACAAATGAATAGCACTTAAATCCTAGGAAGAAAACTTCCTAACAGAGAGCAAGTTAAGACAGACATGCAGACTAAACATCAACCCGCAACTCTGAGCAGAAATAGACAATTCCAAAACAAGCACACTGCATGTGCCACAAGAAAGCAAATCCATTCACTTAGCTTGGATGTTTTGCAGCAGGGCAAGAAGAGACCAGGCAGAGGTGAAACACCTCCAGGAACAATTGACAACTGGCAAGGACTGAGGAAACCTGCAAACCTAAATACCCCAATCTAAATTCCAATTATCCAATTCACCTGACCAAGACTGCAAAACAGGATCCACTGCATTACCAGCCACAACCATAGGAGGGAGCCCACAAGCAGAATTCACAACACATATAGCCCCCTTCCCTGTTATATAGCCCCCCCATCATTGTGCACCCCCCATCCCTGGTATTTAGACCCCTATAATTGTATGCACCCCCATCACAGTTTATGGCCCCCATGCTGGCACTCACTACAAATACAAAAACATTGAAGTCACCCATCCGAAACTTCTATGTTGGCACCGTGAGCCCTTCCTCCGGTCTTCCTGCTTCTAATCATGTTACTGGGGCTCACAGCGATAACATAACTGCGGTCACATGAGTCACATGATTTTAGAAGCAGGAAGACCGGAGGGAAGATGCACGGTGATGGCATAGAAGTGTCGGATGGGTCAGTTCAATGCTTTTTTTATGTTATAGTGAGTGCCAGCATGGGGGCTATAAAAAGTAATGGGCAGTTTAATGTAATATGCACCGTTCCCCCCACCGCGGATGGATAGGGGATGAAGTGTCTATTACATTAAATGAATGAGCGGGGTCACATGACCTCCTGCTTCCTCTGCAGCCTCCCCCCCACCTCTTCCAGCCCCCGGTCACCGCCCCCCCACTGACACTTAACATTGACTTGACTATAAGCCAAGGGGGGCACTTTTCAGCACAAAAATTGTGCTGAAAAACTTGACTTATACTCGAGTATATATGGTATCTATACCAAGGTGCTACACAAGAAAAATCTCATAATAGGTGAACCTAGTGAGATGTTTCAAGATCTTCGCAACCTTATTGTTTCAGACTTACTGTTGGCATTGGTTAATGAAGATTTTCTAAACTACTGAAGGATCCAGTGAGCACTGTTGGGGCCATAATCAGGAAATGGAAATTGTATCAGTTCAACTTAAACCAGCCACAACCAATTGCTCCCATGCAAGATTTTAGATGGAGGAGTGAAAAGAATTATCAGAAAAGTTGTTCAAAAGCTAAGGACCACCTATACAGACTCACAGGAAGACCTCGAATAAGCAGGTACAATTGTTACAAAGAAAACAATAAGTAAGGCTGGCTTCACGCCATGGTTTTGTTCCTGTCTGTGGGGATCCTGTTTTTTGCAGGACCACACAGACAGGAATGGACAGGCCCGGATTGGTAACTCCAGACACCATTTCTGTGTCCGGATCCAGGGTTTTGATGGATCCGGAAAGGAATGGTTAAAAAAAAAAATGCTCACCTCTCTGCCAAGTGTCCTGCAATTCGAAGAGTCAACATCCGATGGCTGCAGGACCTTAATCAGCTGGCCAGGTGGGCCGGCAACCCGATCTGCTGATGTGTCACATGACAGCATCAGCTGAGCAGTTTAAATCGCCCGCCGATCAGTTTTGACGGGCGATTTAAACTGCTCAGCTGATGATTTCATGTGACACATTAGCTGATCGGGTTGCTGCCCCGCTGATCAGCTGATTAAGGTCCTGCAGCTATGGGAGGTGGACACCTCGCATCGCGTGACACTCGGCGAAGAGGTGACATTTTAACACATTGCTTTCTTTCATTTCACTTTAGCAGTGTATGTAGATACACTGCTAAAGTGAAATGACTGAAACAGAGCAGCTTTAGTGTACTGAGCATGCTCAGTACACTAAAATCGGATCCAGGAAACGATACTGTTTTTTCCCAGATCCGGTGCCCATTAGACCCCCATGTTAAGTTTCCCGGATTGCCTGGATTCGTTTCAGTCCAGTTTGGTCCTGTTTTTTCACTGGAGTCCAAAATCAGAGCAGTCTCCGATTTTGGAGCCGGGAAAAAAACAGGACAGAAACGAATCCAGGACTGAACTGGAAGAATCGGATGCCATTTATGGCCAATCCGACACCATAGGGATGCATGGGAGGCAAAAATGTATCCTGTTCTGTCCTTTTCAAAACGGACAGAACAGGTTCCCAAAAAATGTGATGTGAAGCCAGCCTACTGCACTCAACCTCCATGGAGTGTATGCATGCTCACCACACAAGACTCCATTCCTGAACATAAACCAAGTTCAATTGCATTTAAAGTTTGCTTAAAAACATTTAGACAAACCTGTGAAATACTGAGAGAATATAGTCTGGTCAGATGAGACCAAAATGTACGTTCTGGATGTCATAATACACATCATGTTTGGAGGCCAAAAGGCACTGCATTTCACACTAAAACACCAACAGTTAAAATACATGGAAGACCTGGTGTATTTTTAATCATTTTCCCTGTTTTTAAGGATTGAAATAAAGGTAATGTTTTCTCTGTGGATGCTGTTTTCTCCTAACTTTACATACCTTAAAAATACAGGTGCATGTCAATGAATTAGAATAACATCAACAAGTTAATTTATTTCAGTAATTCAACACATAAAGTGAAGCGCATATATTATATAGAGTCATTACAAACAGAGTGATCTATTTCAAGTGTTTATATCTGTTAATGTTGATAATTATGGCTTACAGCCAATGAAAACCCAAAGGTCATTATCTCAGAAAACTGAAGTAGGGATGATAACGAGTTAAAAACTGAACTGGTTTATAAGTGTTTCGCCCCTATGGCAAGGCGCCACAGGGAGGTACAGCACCCCAAACAGAAGGTGTAGTGCCTCTGTAGCCGTGGATATGGAGGGCCCTACAGAGTCTGCACCCTGCATCCATACAGTAGGCCACTTTAACACAGGGCACTGGTATTCTGTAGGTCCCAGGGGGTGGAGCCTAGAGAGAGGGAGACAGGGAGTGACAATAGTGTCAGGCAGATGGTGTGAGGAGAGCAAGGAAGGCAGATGCTGTGGCTGGCCCCGGGAAGACCCGAGGCTGATTAACTGAACTATTCCAATAAGCAGGTCTACCTATGTAAAAGACTATGCGCTAGCCCAGGGGCGTGCCTCGGCCCCTTAATGAAGTAGGGCCATGCAAGAGGCGCCAAATTGTCTTCCCGCCCCCCTTGTCATCAAACAACCAAGGGGGCGGGTTGAGAACCAAACCGGAGGATCCAGCGAGTGTAGAGCCTTGAGAAGAGGAGCCTGCCGAACTGGAAAGTCTGATCCGGTTCTCCGAGGAGCCCGACCTTATCGTAGAGAAACGTGAGAAAGAAAGCTCTACCAGCCAGGCGAGTTCCGGGGAGTAGGACCGAGAGGAAGAACCAGCCGACGGCACAGAGGTGTCCGGGCCCTGAGAGGTATGGTGGGCAAACGAGATGGAGACCTGGCAGACTCGTGCCTTTGCCCGCACCCAACCCCCACTGCCCGTGGAACAGCAGAAAAAGGGGGTTATTACCAATTTAAACCTGGGAACTGGGTACGGTTTCGCCCGGGAAGAAGGCCTCTATCCGAGGTTTTTGTGGAAAGGAGGGATGTGGAATCCTATCTCCCTCAAAGCCACCCGGACCTATACTGTGGTGGCGTAGTAACATATGAACACCATGCAGGATCCCGGGGGTGGTACGCGATCCGGATCAGCAGAAGCTTAACCCGGTATAGTGTACCACTGTAAATAGTTGTTTGTTATGCTTTTTCTTGCAGCACTTGGACAATAACCACATGAACATAATGTGAACTGTCGTTTTAAAAAGCCTGATTGAACTTAAAGTCAGAGACTTAATGCCCGACCCCGTTGGGCCAATGCGAACTCAAAGTAAAATGTTTTATTTGAAACGTTTGAAGCATAGCACCTCCCGCAAGGGAAGACAAAAGTAATCATACTGTTTTTGTGTACTTAAAAAGTTACCCGGGTACATATTAATAAAAAAGTTTAGCTCAAACCCAGTTTGGTTGTAACACTCGCGGATGAGTGTATTTAGCCAGGGGGGGTGTGGTGGCCCTATGGCAAGGCACCACAGGGAGGTACTGCACCCAACATACAGAAGGTGTAGTCTGCACCCTGCATCCATACAGTAGGCCACTTTAACACAGGGGACTGGTATTCAGTAGGTCCCAGGGGGTGGAGCCTAGAGAGAGGGAGACAGGGAGTGACAATAGTGTCAGGCAGACAGTGTGAAGAGAGCAAGGAAGGCAGACGCAGGGGACCCTGCGGCCACAACTGGAGGGCGCCTCTTAGGAGAGGAGTGACCCAGACACTGAAGGGGGTTACTCCAGGACTGGTTGGAGCCATCTGGAGGCCTAGGTCACCACCAGCATACCGGAGCCGAGGCAGCTAGTGTAAGGTCCAACCCTAACTGCAGACCAGCAGGCTGAGGGCCCGACACAAGGGAGCCACAGCACCCCTAACGAAGCCCAACATCAGTCCCTCAGCTGGGTCCACGACACTGACAAGTAAGAAGCTTTAGGTAACAGACCCCGAGGACTAGAGACTTGGCTCAAGAGGGGCAAATACAGACAAAGACAGAGGGACAGGACCAGGAACGCCATATTGAAGGCACCACTGCCACTGCCTCTGGAAAGTCCTCCAAGATCAGCGGCTACCAATCCTGTTCAACCAAACTGCATTTGCCCGGTACCAGTAATGAACTGTTCGAGCTAATCTGGACTCTGTCTCAGTTATTCGCCGCCTGGAGGGCTTCCACAACATCACGGGGGTGAGGACTACTACCCCCCTCATCTACCCCACTGCCCTGAGGTAAAGTTCTCTGTGGGGAGCTGTACTACTAAAGCTGCATTCCCATCACCTCAGTGGCCGAACACAACGCTGGTAATCCTTTTACCAGGTACCACAGGTGGCGTCAGGGTGCTATTTTTCCCACCATCATCAGCACCCCCACCCCGCCATTGAGGGTCCAGGGCACGGAACCAGCAACCGACCAGCCGTGATTCCCCCCACTGAAGTAACCACCTGTCCCGGTATCCGAGTACCCTTTACCCTGTCGACCGATTCATAACCTTCAAACTTCTTTCTAAATAGTTTGCTGTTCCAGTGCTCCAAAACTCTGTTAACATAAATCTCCTGCATCTGTTAAACAATTCTCCGGGTTATGGAGTGAGCTGCTGGCTGCCCCACACTACATGAGGGCTGAAGGACCTGCCGTGATGTGGATTCTCTGATGCACATGTCACTTGACTGGCCAGTGTCCCATGTGACTGGGAGAGACAGCGGAGGAGCCACTGGAGCCCGACCGGCAATCCAACACAGCGGTGCCACAGACGAAGGTTGTGCAAGGGTGCACAACCTCTTAAGGTCAGAGGCGACCCCCACTCTTCTAAACTTGACCTCCACTAGACCACCAGGTGCTTCGCAAAAGGTACTTCGCCAAATCTTTTGTCTCCTATACCTGGTTATGGGATTTCAGATAGCTTTGTCCTCATCATTACTGTGCAATTTACTATGACAGTGTCAATGGCTTTTATAAGTCTTCAGAAGAAAAGGGTATTTGATCATTTTTCCCACGTGATCATGGCTTTTGCACATGTTTAGACAGTAGTATTTTCAGCACGTTCTTTGTGTATGGCTGGAAGACTTACTATTTTCCAGTCTTTTATAGGGGCAGAGAAAACTTCAATCTTCGTCTCTCTCTTTTATTTTGTGTTAGGCTAGGGTCACACATGGCAATCCGTTTTTTCCCATTTTCAAATCCTGAATATGTTTTTGGAAAATGCCATTTTGCATCTAAAAAATGCTATGCGTTAACGCATGCATTAATGCATGTACCTATATGTACCATGTGTTACATAGTAACATAGTAACATAGTTTTTAAGATTGAAGAAAGACTTTAAGTCCATGTAGTTCAATCCATAGCCTAACATGTTGATCCTGAGGAAGGCAAAAAAAAACCATGTGGCAACACTAAGCTCCACATTGGGGGAAAAAAATCCTTCCAGACTCCAGATACGGCAATCAGACTAATTTCCTGGATCAACGCCCTAACAAAGAATCTAGTACATATAACTGGTAATATTAAAGTTTTCAAGAAAGGCATCCAGGCCCTTCTTAAATGTTAGTAGTGACTCACTCATTACAACATCATGTGGCAGAGAGTTCCATAGTCTCACTGCTCTTACAGTAAAGAATACACATCTGAGATTATGATTAAACCTTCTTTCCTCCAGATGTAGAGGATGCCCCCTTGTCCCCATCTCAGGCCTAAGAGTAAAGAGATCATTAAAAAGGTCTCTGTACTGTCCCCTCATATATTTATACTGACGCACCCAGAGCAGGGTACTCAGCTCTCAGGCCCTGGTGGTCAAATTAGTGAATGGAAATAAATTATATACAAGTTCGTGACGCCACCTGCAGTACCTGCTGACAGTGCTCCGGTGGTCGATGGTATTACGGCAATGATGGTGTAGTCCTCCGCAGGCAAGTCTGGACCTCCGGGGCAGCGATTCTGTGGGAGAAACAGTTCATGCAAGAAAGGATGCAGCAGAATCGATAACTCACTTCACCGGGTACTTTACTGGAAAACTTTCAATCATCATTACAGTCTTTCAGTGCAGTAGATGTTATAACGACAAATGCTACAGGTGCTGCAAGTGGAATTTCTGGCTAATAGATGGATCCCTCACTGTGTGCCCTTCCTGTTCCTTCTTTCCCTTGCCTCCCAGTGGCGGTGAAGTCTGACTTCTTGAAGACTAGTCCGACCTCCTGCTGCTCTTCGTTCTCCTCTCCCTTATACCCGTCGGGTGGACCTTCTCTGGTCTTTGCAGCGTCCTGCTGACCTAGCTCCCCTCTCTCTGGGCTCTTTGGGAGTCAGGGGCGCATGTAAAGATACCCCTGATCATCGGATTCCTGTGAGCCTTATAGGAACTCACAGAGCGGGCTCCGGTACCCGGTTTCTTCCCTGCGGCAAACTCTCTGGTTACTCTATTCCCCACCTAGAGTGAACTCCTGTCTTGAGTTACTTTCTATCTTCCCTTCCTTCTGGGATCTGTACTTTTCCAAGTTCCGTGGGTCCCTCAGCCGAGGAGACCCTCCTTGCTCCTTCCAGGCCTGCTGCCTGGCTTTCACTCAATTCCACCCAAGGACCTGGACCTTCTTCCACTGACCTCCTTTTTCCTTCTAAGGGCTACAATATACCCCTCCCAGGGTCCCTCCCACCTGCTGACTAGTGTGGGGTGTCGGTTCTAGGGTTCCACCTACTGGCCATAGTTCCACTTCCAGTGGGGTGACTACACCGCTTTTATGGGTGTAGTACCCCTTTTGTGGCACTTACATAGTGGGGCGCCACAATACATTATTATAAGATCACCCCTAAGCCTTCATTTTTCCAAGCTAAATAACCCCAGGTTTCATAACCTGTCTTGGTATTGCAGACCCCTCAGTATTCTAATGACTTTTGTCGCTGTTCTCTGGACCCGCTGTAGTTCAGCTATGTCTTTCTTATACACCGGAGACCAGAATTGTACACAGTATTCTAAGTGTGGTCGCACTAGTGACTTGTATAGAGGTAAAATTATGTTCTCCTCATGAGCATCTATGCCTCTTTTAATGCATCCCATTATTTTATTTGCCTTTGCAGCAGCTGCCTGACACTGGCCACTAAATGTGAGTTTGCCATCTACCCATACACCCAGGTCTTTTTCAGTGATAGTTGTGCCCAATGTTTTACAATTAAGCACATAATTATACCTTTTGTTTCCTCTGCCCAAGTACATGACCTTACATTTATCCCTATTAAAGCTCATTTGCCATTTATCAGCCCAAGCTTCTAGTTACATAAAATCCTCCTGTAATATAAAATTGTCCTCCTCTGTATTGATTGCCCTGCAGAGTTTAGTGTCATCTGAAAATACTGAGATTCTACTCTGTATGCACCCTACAAGGTCATTAATAAATATATTAAAAAGAAACGGGCCCAACACTGACCCCTGTGGTACCCCACTGTTAACTGTGACCCATTCTGAGTGTGTTCCATTAATGACCACCCTTTGCTTCCTATCACTAAACCAGTTCTTAACCCACTTACACATATTTTCCCTATCCCCATTGCTCTCATTTTATGTATCAACCTTTTGTGTGGCACCGTATCAAAAGCTTTTGAAAAGTCCATATACACCACATCCACTGCATATCCTTGGTCCAGTCCAGAACTTACTTCTTCAAAGAAGCTTATTATATTAGTTTGAAAGGAACGGTCACTCGTAAAACCATGTTGATAATGGGTCATGAGGTTATTTTTCTTCAGATACTCCAGTATAGCATCTCTTAGAAAACCCTCTAGGATTTTACCCACAGTAGAGGTTAAGCTTACTGGTCTATAATTAACGGATGTTAACGGATGCGTTTCCCATAGGTCCTCATGTGTTTTTTTTTACTGCACCCAAAAACGTTGCCTGCAGCGTTTTTTTTTGGTCAGGAAATAACAGCATAGTGTTTTTGAAAAACGCAGTGACACTTAAGTGCACCATCCGTTAATGGAATCTGTTTTTGGACTTAGAACCCCCCCCCTAAAAACTGATTCCAAAAAACGGATCCAGGGCAAAACGGATGGCATGTGTGACCTTAGCCTTATAAAGCTCTTCTCAGATAGGCCCATGTGGGAAAAGGTAAGTCTTCTGGTGGGCCCCTATGTGAGATTAGGCCCCCTATCCCCTATATGAGCAGTAATTGGCACAATGCATTTGATTCTCTATGTACAGAGAGAAGCAGCATTTCATCATTCATTTAACAAACTACTCAGTTTATTATTATATAGATGCATTAGTACATTTAAAGGGAACCTGTCACCTCCTAAAAGCCACCTAACCTATCAATACATGTCCCTGTACCTTCCTATTACCATTATAACTATCCCTCTCTCTGATAAATGCTTGCTTTCAATGTTCTAAAAAATATTTTTATACTTACTCATTTGGATAATAATGAAGCGGGGGCTATTTGCAATAGTCCCCCAGGGCGTGTTGGTTTGCAGCCTCCATGATCCTTTATCACGCCCCGATGGGCTTGATATTGAAATCAAATTTCGCACCCCCAGCCTGGCTCCCTCCGCTCTGCTACGTAGCCTTCCTGTGGTAATGACACTGAATGCATCATTTCCAAAACCATGGGCCCCAAAGCAACCCGATATTTACCTCAGCAGCGGCACGGCGCTGCTAAGCGGGCCCCATAGAACCCCACATAGCAGCGCACAGCGTCTTGTCCTAACAGATCTCCGGCCTACTACTGGTATATCGATGACATTTTATTCATCTGGACAGAGTCTGAGCCACAGCTAAAGATGTTCCATGAACACTTTAATCAGTTTCATCACACCATCAACTTAACACTCAACTACTCCTACATTGAAATCAGCTTTCTGGACACCATCATTAAGCTACAGGACAATGACATAGAGACATCCTTGTACCGGTAGACAATTGACCGTCCAACATATCTCCGATGGGACAGTTTTCATCCAAAACACATAAAAAACTCTATTGTGTACAGCCAGGCCATCAGATTTAATCGGATATGTTCCAACCCTACCGATAGAGATAATCACCTTGAGGACCGCAGAAAGACCTTTTTGAACCAGGGCTACCATCCAAGAACAATCGAGAACAGATTACAAGAGCCACCAGAATATCAACAAATCATCTCCTACATTACAAAACCAGAGAAGAAAACAACAGAGTTCCTCTTGCAGTCACCTACAACCAAAGTCTGGAGGTGCTAAGAGGAGCTGCACAGAAACTGTAACTTCTCCTACAAAAAGATGCCCGACTAAAATCAATATTTCCGGATTCCCCACTCTTGTGTTTAGACAACCTCCGAATCTAAAAAACTTCATTGTCAGAAGCGCCCTGTCCTCTCCAACAGCTACAGGAACCTTTTCCTGCAACCAGAACAGGTGCAAAACCTGTCCATCTATAATGACAACCGACAAGATAAAGATTCCTGGGACAGATCAGGAGTACAAGATCCCAGGTAGCTTCAGTTGCACCACAAGCAATGTGGTGTATTTAATCATTTGTACCAAATGTCCATAGGGGCATGTATGTAGGGGAGACCGGGCAAAAATTAAGGACAAGAATGAATTCTCATCACCACTCAATAAAATAAAAGTGTATGGACCTACCTGTAGCAAAACATTTTTCCAGCCCTGACCACAGAGAAACCGAAAAGGGGCTGCTCATCTTAAAAAGCAACTTCAAATCTCAGAGAGAGAGAACAATTTGGGAATACAAATTGATAACGACCTTTGACACATTCAAAACAGAATTAAATGTATCACATGGATTAATGGCTTTTTATATAACATGAATGGACATTTGGGGACATCACAGATTCATGCGTTTTTATATAAATTGAAAAGATATTTGGTGATACCACATCTTCCAAAATACTCCATTTTGAGGACAAAGAACTTTTGACACTTCTTATGTGAACACCCTTGCTTCCTTTTATTGCTTTCCTCAACTTATTTAAGTATTTTCAGTTCTCCACAGACTACTACCATTTAACAATTATACAATTTGTTCCGCTTATCTTAGAATTTTAGTTTCAATTCCCCAGCCCCTCTCTTCCTCCATAGCCTGACTCTGCTTTACGTCACCTGTCACATTTACTACAGCATCAAAGAATATTTTTTTTTGTTTCATTTGCCTATGTATATATATGTATGTGTCTTCAGAATCTGTGTCATTATCTGCCTGACAAAGGGGCCACAGTGTCCTGAAAGCTTGCTATGTTTACCATCTTTTCAGTTCGCCATTAAAAGGTATCAACCACTGAAGATATTTTCTTTCCATTAATGATTTTTATTGTGATAATTATCAATTTTAATCGCACAGAGATAACATGTAGATATAACAAGTACCAAAACCGGAAGGAGGGGAGATAACTTGGCAAGAATCTGTCTCAGAAAGATCAGAATAGAGGAAAGGGAGAAATAGGAGGAAAGGAGGCGGGAAAAGAAGAAGAGAAAAGAGGGAGGGATGCCTGACTTAACTGATCAGTCATCACAGCATAGAGACCGGCAGGGAAGATTCATGATCTGGAAAAGTCGAGGGAAAAGTAGGAAACTGAAGATATTTTCTATCTACTGGCTAACACAGTAGAAACATTTTTTGTCTTAGCATATCATTGTTATTGTCCGAACATTTCCTGGGTACACAGGCTGATGTGCTGCCAATAACAATGGTTTTAACATGAACAATCCACCCTACTTCACACAGCTAAACTCTGCAGATGCTTAATTCTCCAACAAATTCAGCTGGGCCTCAGAGATGAGGTCACATGCCATGCTCTTTAGGGTGAGGAACCGGATTACCTCTGACTTCTTCCCCCTTTTCTATTTAACTATATTTCAATCAGATCCTGATCAAAGCCAACTAAAAGAATTGGACTTTGGACCATTACTTAGCTTACCATGATGTTGAGGGGCCAGCCATAAGGAGCCTTGTTAGTTGTAAGTGAGGTAAGGCCTCGGCTATGGAGCAGCCCTGGTTTTGCAGATTGTGCCCTGACTGGTTCCCCAGGGCAACAGTTCAGTTCAGAGTCACCCTCAGTAAGGGGCAAAGCAAACATGGAGTCAGTCAAGCCCTGCAATGATTTTTTACTAAAACAGTCTCATGAAACACAGACTCTTTTTTTTTTTTTTGAATTCTTTATTTTATTTTAATTTCCAAACGATACACATAAAACAGAAAAGATAAAACCATATGTCATCCACTATACACAGCGGGTGTATGACATCATATAAAAGAAGCATCAATCTGGATATCTGAACAGCTCCACTAGTAGATCAAATGTCAAATTATTGCGAAACATAACTGAGGACATGAACATTAATCAGTGGTATAAAGAAAGAGAGTAGAAGGGAAAGCAGGAAAGAGAACAAATAAAAAAAAAAAAAAAAAAAAAAAAAAAAAGGAGAGAGGGGGGGAAAAAACAAGAGGGGGGGGGGTAAAAAGGGATGAGAGGGAGAGGAGAAGTGGTGGGCAGGTAGAAAGCGACCTCCCCCTCCCCCCCCAGGGGACAAAGGCGCACGTCTGCATCTCCAGTAGAGCTCCGCCAAATCTATTACAAACCCCTACTATCTTTATATACATCCGTGTCCATAAATCTCATCCAGGAGAATCATGTCTGTTTAAAAGACTCATACGAATCGTGTACAGAGGACGTTAAGTCTTCAAGGTGCATTAAGTCATTCACCTTCGTTATCCACATCGCCACCGTCGGGCTAGTCTCTGTCTTCCACAGCAATGGGATGCAGGACCTCGCTGCCATCACCAAAAAGCGCAGAAGCGATCGTTTATATCTGTTTGTAGGGATCTCACAGTGGTGGAGTAGGAGGAGGCTGGGGCCCATCTCTCCTTGGTAGCCAGTAACCATCCGGATGAGTTCTATAACCCTCGTCCAGAAAGGCCGGAGTCTATCACATTCCCAAAAAATATGCAATAATGTACCATCCGCCCCACCGCACCTCCAGCATTTGGGGTCGACAGACGGGATGAGCCTGGAAACACAGACTCTTGACGCACCCCAGGGTTATGTGGACTCGGGTATCTGGGCCCTTAGCTGCGGTTGGGATGTCACTGGTGACTGGCCCAGACCTGTGGCCCTGGGGGTAAGCTTTAAAAAAGGGGGGAAATTAAATGGGTATAATTATAGTTTGTCGTGACGCCACCTGCAGATTCTGGTGATGGGACACCAGTGCCGCTTCAGACCTCCGGAGGACGATGGTACTGCATCTTTGATGGAACAGCTCCTTGCAGGTAGAGCTGGGGCTCTGGGGCAGGAGTACACCGATGGTGTAGATGCAGTCTGTAAAGGTAGATGGTCAGCAGTGCAGTAATAGAAAAAACACATGGAGACTCTGTCACTCTACCTGGGTACTTTACTGGAACAGTTCTGATGACAACATAGTTCACAGTAAAAAACAGTCTTTTGCTTGAGGTAGCTGGCCGGGTAGTCACAGTGGGCTGCAAGGTCTCTCAAAGTCTCCCGTGGTATGCCTTCTCTTGACTATCCCAGGTCCTGCTGCTGATTCCTGTCCTAGCACTACCCTCTTACTACCAGGCCCGTTGGGGGTGCTGATGAGTTCCCGACTTCCCAGCTCTTAAGAATGTGGTCCTCGACCTCTAGGTGGGCAATCCAGGTGTGGCGGTGCTGTATGGACAGGGTGTCGGGGCCGGTAGACTGACCAGGTGGCTAGACTTCCTGCACCGCGTCCTCAGAGCCGGCTCCCTGTGGTGGACCAGGGTTCCCCCTGGAGTATGGGTGCTCTGGTATGGGGGATCCCTCTCTCTTTTCCTGGGCTGCCTTTTCTTCTCTCAGGCACCCTCTCTCGGAGACTCTTTTCTTCTCTCAGGGCTTCCTTTCCTTCTTCTCCTCAGGGCAAACTAGAGCTCCCCATTTTTCTACCTCCCTCCTCCCCTAATTCTCCCCCAGGGACTGGGCTCCAACCATTTGCCTAGGCTCGAGTGTGGGAGTGCTGGGGTGGGAGCCTCCTACAAACCTTGCACTCCCACTGTGACAGGGATAACCGTACACTCTTTTATGGGTGCAGTACCCCAACTGTGATGCCTGACCAGTGGGCACCACACTCTCAACTACCCTGCTCAACACCACAGTGTCCTGCTGCAAATGAATTTAGTGGGAACTGCTCAGAAGAATGGCTAGGTCCTAACACCAGTTGAGGACTCCAAACTGCACTCCATCAAATGTGCAACAAGTGCTGTCGGTATCAATTAGGTTCCTTGGACACAGAGTTAATCAAGTCCAGCAACAAATCTTGATAAAACTGTCACGTGAAACACAGGCACATGCTTTTTACATTGACCATTGAACCTCTCGCTGCAGTTTTTAGAAGTCATATAGGCATAGAAGGTTTCTGCAGAAGGGAGAATGGAGGAAAAAGTGTCACTATATAACAATAATGCTATATTGTTTCTGGTCAGGGTTTCTTCCACTCTTTCCAAAGCAATGGAGACAATGGAAAGACTTGGGAAATATTCAGGACTGGTAGTTAACTAGAGTAAATCAGCCTTGCTCCCTTTGGACAGTGGAAATAATGTATCTAATTATGCCAGGTCTGGACCCCGCGATGGTGTGGGTCAATGAGACTAAACCTTACTCTAATAGTAACAAGGTTTAAACAATAGTTTGACACTTGGTCTAAGTTACCATTATCTATTGTAGGGTTTGTCAATTTAGTCAAAATTATTTGGATGCCCCACCTCTCATAAGCTATACATAATTCCCCAATTGGGTACCCAGAGAAATGTTTTCAAAATGAATCATTTTTTTCAAGGACTTGATCTAGGGTAAACAAATTTGGAAACATTGCAAATGGACAAAAGGGAGGCAGTTACAAATCCTTGGATTTATTACATAGCTGCTCAACTTCCATGGGAATGACTCTCGGGATGGGGGAGCACAGTGTCTCCTTCTTCAACATTACTTTAAATCAACAAGACTGTACTAAGCACTGGAATTGATGTGATTTCAGTGCTTAGTACAGTAAATTGCACACTTTGCAACTAATACATCAACTATGGTGGAAGGTGAGGAAGTTGCAATGGTATTAATGGGATTATGTAATATACTTCATTATGGGGACACCATTGCTTACTTATTAATTTTGTTAAGCTTGACAAGGGACAAACAAGTCCGAAACGCCTCGCCTGTAGACACCTGTCCTCTTCTGCCATACCAACTGACATGTTGTTTATGCATTTTGCTGTGGATTTGAGAAGATACTGAATCTTTATTAAAGAGATTTTTTGCAATTATTGAACGGAAGCTGGGCCACTTTCATCATTACTACTATTGTGGCTGTCCAGGATGCCGGCCCGCTGCATGCCGTGCCTGACGGGGTGAGCTGAATAAATTTTTTCCTTACTATCAGAACATTCTCACCTAGCCAACCAATACCTCTCAATGTTTTATTGAGCATAAAGGACCCTAGTGATTGACTTGCTGGGTAGATACCTATACATATGGGTTGCCTCTGAGGTGGCTGATAGTATCCTGCTAAATGCAATTATATTTGTAAGCGGCCAAATTCAGTGAGTTTTTTCTACTTTGTAGTTTATGTACCAATTCGGTGATTTTTTAGATATCTATAGGTAACATGAGAGAGACATTTTTCACCTTTCTGGAAGCGAGGCAATTTCAGTAGATTCTGGAAATATATGGTCTGAGATCACCGACTGAGAATTTAGTTCCAACTGTTTACAGTATGTGTCCACAACATGTCTTCTGCATGAAGTATGTTGGCTTCTAATGAAATAAAAAGTCACTTTTTTGACCAATTAGATCTTAAGAGATTTTGCATGCTCTATTTGCAATATTCCGATTAATGGTTCCATCAAGACATTGGGGAGCTTTGAAGAAGATACGATGAATCCTTCTCCTGCCAACGTGTTTTCATTAAAGAAAAGATTACATACACGATGTGCTTGTATGGAGGAACATTTAATATCAATAATTATAGAAGGAACTATGGATGACCCTCATTGTTTCTCCATTACTTCGTGTGCAAAGCTGCTCTAAACATAATGAACCTTTTGACTGCACTCTCTTGTGTAACCATTGTATTATTTTCAGTAATGCAAACAAAGCGGCTTTTACTGGTTGAAAATTTCAGGAGCACAAAGGGGTTAAATTCACATTCTTAAATACACAAAAACATGCTCTCTTAGTGATTAACTGTCAATCAGGTAGAACATAAATTATATAAAGGGAATGTTTGGCATCTAGGACCCCACTGTTACCAAGAACAAAGGCCTACAGGTTCATGTTCTAAGCTGGAAAGCAGACAATCATGCCCTATCCCTCTCCATACAGACGAATGGGGACACTTGATACTATTCTTGCCAATAGTTGGAGACTCAAAGGTTCATTCCTCATAGAACTCATATTTTAAACCTCATTTCTGTTGGGGTATCAGCTGTTTTTTTTTAAGATGATAAAATACTTTATATATAAAAACCTGTGCTTTACATGCAAATACTTACCGTATATACTCGCGTATAAGCCGAGTTTTTCAGCCCAAAAATTGGGCTGAAAAGTTACCCCCTCGGCTTATACGCGAGTCACTACACGGGCGCCCCCCCTCCCAGAGGTGTACAGGCCCCCCATCAGTATACAGGCCCCCCCATGCTCCGTAAACCTGTAAAGAAAGATGATTATACTTATCACTGTCCCGCTGCCGTCCCCGCTCTGCATCGCGCTCCTCCATCTTCCGGCTTCCTGTCGGCGCCGAGAATGACGTCATTGTCGGCGCGGAACACAGGAAGTCGGAAGCCGGTGAATGAAGATGGAGGAGCGCGATGCAGATGGAGGAGCGCGATGCAGAGCGGGGACGGCAGCGGGACAGTGATAAGTATAATCATCTTCCTTTACATGTTTACGGAGCATGGGGGGGCCTGTATACCTCGGGCTGCTGCTGTATATACCCTGGGGCTGGTGCTGTATATACCCTGGGGCTGCTGCTGTATATACCATGGGGCTGCTGCTGTATATACCATGGGGCTGCTGCTGTATATACCATGGGGCTGCTGCTGTATATACCATGGGGCTGCTGCTGTATATACCCTGGGGCTGCTGCTGTATATACCATGGGGCTGCTGCTGTATATACCCTGGGGCTGCTGCTGTATATACCCTGGGAAGGCTGCTGTAACACTGCTGGGGCCTGTATATACCACTGGGGAGGCTGCTGTATACCACACTGCTGGGGGCTGTATACTACCACTGGGGAGGCCTGTATACCATCGGGGGGGCCTGTATACCACACTGCTGGGGGCTGTATCCCTGTGCTGGGGTCCACCCTCAGCTTATACACGAGTCAATAGTTTTTCCCAGATTTTGGGGGCAAAAGTAGTGGGTCGGCTTATACATGGGTCGGCTTATACACGAGTATATACCATACCTTAAATGTGTTTCCCACTAATCTCCTTCTCAATTTCTATACTCCCCCTTATAAGATAACAATAGCCTAAACTCACCTCAGATGCCAGCACTGGCTCTCCTGGTGTTGGCATGACATTGTTAAGCCACGTGAGCCCTGCAGCCAGCAGCTGCTTCACTCCCACTTCATTCTGACAAAACTGACATCCAGAGGAATTCAGAGAACAGAGGCAGTTCTCACTTTCTGGGCATTCCTTTCGTCAGAAAGAAGTGACGGCAAAGTGACCACTGATTGGCTGTAGGGTTCACATACCGTAACAATGTCACGCCAGCCAGGAGAGCCAGTGTCACCATTGCTGGAATGATACTAGCTACCTCCAAGAATAATGTGCATGAAGCCTCGACACAGATACATACAGATTTTAATATGAAACTATAAAATCTGTATGACTTTATACATACACAGCAATAATATTGCCTTCTCTATGTTGGGTAATTGAGAGCTAGTGAAGAGATCAGCAGTGGGGAGAAGTGGAGGATTAGCAAGCAGAGAGGTGGATTAGTTGGCCAGCAAAGTTAAGGGCAGACTGGAGAGGTGCGAGAGTGTTAGAAGGGAGGTCACAGAGGAGGATGTTGTAGTAATCAAGACGGGTGATGATGAGGGCATGCACTAGTAGTTCAAGGGTTACTCCAAGGCAGCGGACTTCAGCAACAGGGCAAAGTGTGATGTCATTTAGTTGATAGATAGATTGGGTAGGGATGATGGGGGAAGTGAAGGAAGAAGATTGAGTTTGGTTTTGTCCACATTAAGTTTTATGAAGCGAGAGAGAATAAGGAGGATATGGCTGATAGACACTGCGGATTCTAGACAGTAGAGAGGTGATGTCTGGGCCAGAAAGGTATATCTCAGTGTCATCAGTGTATAGATGGTACTGGAAGTGTCATTAAGAAGTAAAACAAGGGAAAGATTAAAGAGGAGGAGGGACAAGTCCCTCTAGACAATCTTCATACAAATGTGGCTGTAATGTCCAGTGGGCAGACCCAAGTGCTCTGACTGTCACCAGTAAAACCACAACATTCCTTACCTTAATTTTGATTGATGGGATTTCAGTGTTGGATGCATTAGTGTTTTCACATGTACTTAAATGTATTGCCTACTACTGCTATTGATTAAATAGAAAGAAATCAGCTGATAGAATACATCAAAACTAAAAATTTGTCATTGTTCGACAGAGCTTACAGCAGCAGCCTGCTTGTTCATATTTTATCTATTCATTTCTATTTACTTTAATGGATTTTGTGTTTTTCGTTAATACCAGGACAACAACTTTTGCAAAAATGAGAACAGGGTGTCAGGCTAAATTGGTTGTTAGATTTGTTTTAGCATTAGTTACTGGAAAGCAAACACTTCTATTCTGTCACCGAGGCTAGTAACTGGCTGCATGGTCACTTGCATTTAATTCCATTCTGTTATTATGTTCTATCTAAAACAAAGAAACAGGTTTTCCATCTGTTTCCTTCAGCAAATGTAACAAGATTATTCATAATCTATAAAAAAAAAATCAGCTAATGTAGGAATACTGAGGCCAGGGTAGTAAGGAGCTGGACGTAGGGATTCAGGGGAGCATACTCTGGCCCTGATACTGGGGTCCCTGGCTCGTCCTGATCTCGGAGGTACCTCTAAGCCTAGGTCCGAGCCACCAGCCTAAGTCCCTAAAGCTCCTGAGAAGCCCTAGGCATAAGCCCCAACCTCCACCCACGACTACGGAACCCAGCAACCTCCTAGGGCAGGGGTCGGGAAATTCAGGCCCCAGGGCCGAATGCAGCCCTCGATTACTTTTTTGTGGCCCCCGGGCAGGTTCCTGGGGACTGCAGTGCTCAGGCTGGCAGAGCGTTTTGCCGACTGTCTGACCTTTCAATCCAGCTCTCCAGTGATCTCTATGCTCCAGCTCGCCTTCCCAGTGACATATATGCTCCCAGCCTCTCCTGTGATGTGCATGGCTCTAACAAACCTGGAAAAGCAGTAGAGGAGCAAATTGATCAATATCACCCACACCAGCCACCCACAGTAGGGGTGAGTTGATAGTTTAATCAAATATAGTGCATAATTTTCAAGTTGCTAATTTTGTGCGGCCCCTGAAGGATTGTAGAAAATTCCAAATGGCCCTGGCAGAAAAATGGTTCCCCGCCCCTGTCCTAGGAAAGAAAAACAGCAGCTTCAGATCAGTGTCTGTTCACAACTGGTCACAGAGCAGAAGTGAACTGAATCAGCGACATCAGGTGGATGTGAGCTGACCCATATGGCCAAGGGGTGGGGAGCAACCAGCCCAGGCACATCCCTCAGCTCACCTAAGCATAAGTCATATCCATCACACACACCTGCAGCAACGACACCTGCAGAGCTGCACACTGAATAGGGAAAAAAAAGTTCAATTCAACAACAGCAAAAGCAGCACTCATGAGCATAAAACTGCCATATGTAACAAATACATTAAAATAGAAAGATATTTTTACTCTTGTTAAATCCCGTCAATCCAGTGCCAGTGAAACCACTGCTACCAGGTGGTCTTTGTTTACTTAACTATATTGACGATGTCATGTTGATACATGTAACAGCCAATTTCTGACCACATCATTCACACAAGAGCATTAGCCAGTGCTTTAGGATTTGTAAATTTAACAGGTAATAATGCTTATTTATTATTATATTGCATAGCTCTGTTGACCCATCTTCTTAATCATGGGGCTTTATTTAGTAACTTATACTTAACAATATCACAATACATAATTATATGATATTGATTTGTCCTGAGAAAGTGGACAGGGTGCCTGAAACGCGTTCACTATAATCATATTAATCATCTTGCATGCTCGTGGATGGCAGCACTGTTTACGGCTCCTCTCCTACACTAATGCACCAAACTGGGACTGCAGCAGCATGATTGCTTTTATATGGTGGACTCTAACTGATACCTATACCTATTAGGTCATATTTTACCTTGTAAATAGGAAAGGGGACAAGAGCTGCAATGTGGGCCCTATCACTAGACACTAGAGTGAGAGTATTGTCAAACCACTCACTATTCAGTTGTGATGCCACAACTGCTTGAAGCATATAATCAATACCGGTGCTGCAGGACTCCACACACATCGATTGGAAATATCTAGAAGCTGGAAAAGGTGTGTGACAGTCGCGCCCGGTACAAAGGGATCACCTGGATGAGAAGTTATTTCAACTTTGTCTTATTCTCCACATGTTTCAGCGCTCCACTGGCGCTTTAGGGATATCCTGAAACATGTTGGAGGAATAAACAAAGCTTGAAATACTTCTGATCCCAGGTGTTTCATTGGTACCGGTGGCGACTGTCACAACTTTTCACTTCCTGATATTTTACCTTTGGGTTTTCATTGCCTGTAAGCCATAATCATCAACATTTACAGAAATAAAGACTTGAAATAGATCACACTATTTGTAATAACTCTATATAATATATGCGTTTCACTTTATGTATTGAATTACTAAAATAAATTAACTTTTTGATGATATAATAATTGATGGAGATGCACCTGTATACATGTATATTGGATTTTTGTGTAAAGTAAAGTCAGTGCCATACAGGCCCTATGATGGTGAATTAAATCATACTTTCATTTTTCTGATTGTATATTTGCAGAAATAAATTTAATCAAAGTTGCAGAAATGAGTGCAGTGTTGATTGCAGCTGGGGCGGACTATGAGGGTCAAGTCCTCTTATATGTCTTCCTCCTCCTTTATCTTCCTGGCTTGCTCCCTTTCTTTATTTGAACTTTACTCTTCGCTGCCATTGCTGCTTTGCAGGACATGTGCATTGCTATGGCAAGGGTGTCATCATTAAAATGGTGCAGGAGTCAGCGCATGCATGTACCAAGCTCTCCGTTGCCATTTTACTGAGGACACTATAAAAACGACTATGATCGGCAGGGGGAAATATTCAATCTGCGCATGTGTCGATGCCACTCATATTTGTCTCCACAGTGGATTCAGTAATAGGGCGCTAGAGAAAGTAGCACACGCATGCGCTGACTCCAGCTCCATTTTAATGACGACACCATTACCATAGTCAGTGGCATGCTTACCGTGGCGCAGCTGGTTCAGCTGCACCAGGGCCCCAACTGCTAGGGGGCCCCTCAGGCACCTGTAGGGGGGCCCCTCCCCCCCTGCAGGGGGGCCCAGAGCCATGTGTAGAGGAGAGGTGCTGCCGTGGGAAGCTCCCTGTCTCCCGCGGCCGATCCCGCCCCTCTGATCCTCTCTACTCCCTGGATACGGTGGCAGCCCATACTATCCAGCACCCCACCCCTGCTCCTCACCTGTGACTGCAGCATGGCGAAATTTAAATAATGAAAGGGGGCATGACATTGGAAGGCAGGAGGAGGAATCTACATGACAGGTCCAACCCACATAGTCCTCCCCTAGTTGCATTCAACGATGCACTCATTTCTGCATCTTTGATGAAACTTATTTCTGTAATCAAATATACAATCAGAAAAATGAAGGCATGATTTCCTTCACCATCCTAGTGCCTGGATGGCGCTGCCTTTACTTTATACGTTAGAATTCTGGTGATTGGTTCCCTTTAAATCCTAATTGTTACGATTAGTTTTTGGATTCAGGCTTTTGATTTCTCCTGTTTGAAAGCACTTTTTGTAAGAACATCTGTATTCAGTATTCAGTATATTGAAACCACACCTTGGATTATAAAATGATCACCCTATTGTACAAGGTTTTATTTTATGCTTCCATAAAACTCTACGACAAATGCCGTGCCTTTTAAAATATGACTTAATTAAACATTGTGGTTTTCTTCATTCACAGTCGAATTAAGCAGATTATTTTCATTTGATGTGGTGAACTCTATCATTGTTTCATGCAAATGATACAAGAGATTTCCAAATAAATGGATATAAATCTGTTCCAGTACTTCCAGGATAAGCAGAAATAACTTATCCATAAAAAGATCACTTGCTATCAGATTCTTTGCAAATGTTCTTCATACCACAACCAAAGTGTGAACTTTACCCACTAATATTCACTATGAAGGGAGACTCATTAATCAATAGAATATAGACGACTGCCAAACTAAGTAAACTAACAAAATAACTTCACTTGCCTGCTCTCTAGTTACCCATCACACTTTACGATGCTCATATCACCATTATTTGGTCTGCTGTTGTCCCATGGCAAGCAATGCTAAAGACCCCCATGTACGTAAGACAAATATGTGCTGTCAAACAATTAGATAAACGGGTTATTTATTAGCAACAAAAAAACAAACATCTTAGCTTTCCTAAGCCATCTTGAATTTTCTTCGATCAATGATATAGTCAGTACAAGTCAAAAAAATTCATCATGTCCGATCGGTCTTCTTAACAATATTACACTGACAAGCAAAAGGGTAACACAGTTTTGATATTTTAACTTTCAGGCTCCATATCTCTCCTGCCATTACAGTTTTGAGCATAATACTAACTTCATTTCATAGACAATCACCATGGCTATCTCATACATACAGTTAAGGCCGAAAATGTTGGAACACTTGAAATTGTTCCAGGAAATGAAATATTTCTCCCATGAAATGAGTTCAGTTATACATGTTTTGTTATAAGCGTGTTTATTGGAACAACACACAAAAAAACAGAGCCAAAATTTTAGACACACAAAACCCAGAAAATTGCCTGGACAAAATTGTTGGCACTTTTCCAAAATTGTGGGCAAACAAGTTTTTTCAAGCATGTGATGCTCATTCAAACTCACCTTTGGCAAGTACCAGATGTGGACAATATGAAAATCACTGCTGAGACCGGATAAAAAGGGGAGACGTTAACTCAATCTTTGCACGTTGTGTCTGTGAGCCACACTAAGCATGGAGAACCAAAAGAGGAAAGGAGAACTGTCTTAGAATTTGAGAACCAAAACTGTTGAAAACTATCAACAATCTCAAGGTTACAAGTCCATCTCAAGAGATCTTGATGTTTCTTTATCTACAGTGCGCAACCTAAGCAAGAAGTTTACAAGATATTCTGGATGGTGGATAAGCAGCCCAAATCAAATTCCAAATAGATTCAGCTGTCCTGCAGGCTCAGGGTGCAGCAGTGTCAGCGCAAACTATTCATCCACATGTGAATTAAATGAAATACTATGGAGGAAACTTAGGAAAACACTAACTGCTGACACAAACATGTAAAAAAGCTAGACTGCAGTTTGCCAAAATGTACAGTACGTGAGTAAACCAAAATCTATCTGGAAAACGTCTTGTGGACAGATGAGACCAAAATAAGGTTTGAAGGCTTAAATATGTTTTGGGGCTTATTTGCTGCCCCTGTTACTGGGTGCCTTGACTGTGGGAAAGACATCATGAAATCTGAAGAACAGGGCCGGCTTGAGATTTTTGTGGGCCCCGGGTAAAAAAGTCTCAGTGGGCCCCCTTTAGCACATACTGCTGTATATATATATAAATATATATATAATATTATAAAGGCTTTGGACTATAATATATTTATATACTTGTACATCTATATATCCCTCGCAAATTTAATCCCTACCATGCTGTCTCTTTACCAATTGTCTGTCACTCCTCCAAATGCTGTCTCTCCCTCCTGTGCGCAGTCTCTCTTCTCTCTGTGCCTGTCACGCCTTTGGTGTTATCTCTCTCCTCTCTGTGCATGCCTCTCCCCTTGTACAGTCTCTCCTCTCTCTGCGCAGTCTCTCTCCCCTGTGCGCTGTTTTTGTCTCTCCCTTGAGCCTGTCTCTTCCCTGAGCTTGTTACCCTCCCTGTGTGCTGAGTCTCTCCCTACACCTGTCTCCCCCTGTGCCTGTCTCCTTCCTGTGCGCTGTGTCTCCCCCTGCGCACTGTGTCTCTCCACTGCCTTTGTCTCTGTCGAGCCCCAGGCCCTGGGGTACTCAGGTACCAGGCTCGGTGGTAGTACCAGGGATGTCACGGGTGGCAGCACCTGATCCCGTGGCCTGGGTGATACTTCAAAAAGGATGTATTTACAGGAGAATAAAAGTTATTGTCACGTGACGCCACCTGTAGTCTCAGGTGATGGGTCACCGGCGACGCCACAGTCCACCGGAGGTGGATGGTAGTGCGGCTTGGATGGCAAAGCCCCCTACAGGTAGGGCTGTTCCTCTGGGGCAGCGTTCCTGGAAGGGAACAGATAAATTTAGGAAAATACTCGCAGAGGCAAAGTCATTTTCTCCCAGGTACTTTACTGTCAACTTGTAGCAGTATCACATACAGTTCACAGTTCAGCGTTAGATGTTACAAATAACAGGTAGCTTTATGGGTGGTTGCAAGTGGATCCCAGGTGGTATGGTGAAACCCTTGGTGTACCTTCGTTGACTAACCTGTGTCCGTTCTTCCCCATCTAGGATGGGCCTATACCCAGTAGCTCCTTGTAGGTAGTATTAGGAGTCCTCTCCCTCTTGGTGAGGAAGCAGGCAGACCGCTCCACTGGCAGGGTGCTGCGGCTCATAAACAAGCCACAGCAGCTGGTGCCCGACTGCAAAGATGGACTTTCGCTGGATCCTTGAGCCCGGTGATCCCGTGGTGGACTGGAGTATCCCCTGGAGTATGGTTGCTCCACTCTGAGGATCTCCCTTTCTCTCTAGGGCCCGGACTTCTCTCTTCGGGCGCCCTCTTTCAGGACCTCCTCAAGGTCCCTTCTTCTTCCCTCCAGTTCAGCTTGAAACCGACCCAGTTTGACCTTTCCGCCTCGTTCTGATTAGTTAAGTCTTCCTAACTCCTCTCCTCCTCCTCCATCTAGCCCAAAGACCAGGGTCCAAAGACCTCCTTGATCCCCCTGGAGGTGAATATATTCCCTCCCGGGTAACCTCCCACCGCTCATCTAATGTGGGAGTGCTGGGAATGGGTCCCACCCACCATCCTAGGGTCCACCTGCAGCTGGGGCATTTACACCTCTTTTATGGGTGTAGTACCCCTCTGTGAGGCCTTCATATGTGGGGCGCCACATATCCACCTGCACACTATCTTCCCCCTGCGCTTGTCTCCCCACCTGTATGCTGTGTCTTCCCCTGCGCCTGTCTCCTTTCTGTGCACTTGTCTCCCCTGCGTGCTATGTCTCCCCCCAGTACCTGTCTCCTCCCTGTGTCTGGCTCCCCCCAGTACCTGTCTCCCACTGCACCTGTCTTCCCCCAGTACCTGTCTCCCCCCTGCATGCTGTCTCCCCTTAGGACCTGTTTTCTCCCTGCACCTGTCTTCCCCCAGCACCTATCTCCCCCCTGCACACAGTCTCCCCACAGTACCTGTCCTCCCCTTGCATGCTGTCTACCCCAGCACCTGTCTCCCCCAGCATGCTGTCTCCCCTCCATCTGTCTCCCACCAGTACCTGTCTCCCCCTACACGCTATCTCCCCCCTGCATGCTGTCTCCCCCTGCATGCTGTCTCCCCCAGTACCTGTCTCCTCCCTGCACACTGTCTCCCCCAGTACCTGTCTTCCCCTTGAACGCTGTCTAGCTGTCTACCCCAGTATGTCTCCCCCAGCATGCTGTCTCCCCCTCCACCTGTCTCCTCCCAGTACCTGTCTCCCCCTACACACTGTCTCCCCCCTGCATGCTGTCTCCCCACAGTACCTATCTCCCCCTGTGCCTGTATCCCCCCAGTACCTGTCTCCTCCCTGCACCTGTCTCCCCAGTACCTGTCTCCTCCCTGGGTGTTGTGTAATTTGCCCCTGACAGGGCCCCCTGAGTGCTACCCCCACTCCACCCCTTCCCTAGGGACCCCTAAGCACTGCTTTCCTACCCCACCTCACTCCTGGGGGCCCCTGCGCACAGCCCCCCACCTCACTCCCGGGGACCCCTAAATGCTGCCTCCACACCTCACTCTGGGGGCCCTGAGTGCTGCTTCCCACCTCACCCCCGGGGGCCCCCTTAGCACTGCCTCCCCCTCTCTCCCTTCTAACCTCAGCGGCAGCTGCTGATCTCAGTCTGTAATGTAGTGTGAGCTGCAGACGCTCTATTTCCTGTGTGTGCACAGCGATACAGGAAATAGAGCGGCTGCAGCTCACACTACATTACAGGCTGAGATCAGCAGCTGCTACTGAGGTTAGAAGGGAGAGAGGGGGAGGCAGCGCTAAAGGGGCCCCCGGGGGGTGAGGTGGGGGGCAGTGCTCAGGGGCCCCTTGGCGGTGAGTTGTGGGGCAGCGCTCAGAGGCCCCTGTTGGGGGCAAATTATACAACACTCAGGGACCCAGTGGGCCCTCTCTCGGCAGTTCAGGTATGCCAGGTGCTGACGCCAGCGCTGCTGAAAATTACCAAAGGATTTTGGGTCACAATGTAGAGGCTAGTGTCAGAAAGCTGGATTTGCATCCTAGATCCTGGGTTTCCCAGCAGGGCAGTGACCACAAACATGCTTTAAGAAACCTCCAGAAATGGATATAAAGTGAGGCCCCTTTCACATCTCTGCGTTTGCTGCGTTTTGCTTCATTTGCGTTTTTTCCGCGTTTTTACCGCAAAAAACGCATGAAAACGCATGCGTTTTTGTCCCCTTTGATTTTAATGGGAACGCATGAAAAACGCATGCAAAAACGCATGTCAAAATGCATGTGCGTTTGCAAAAACGCAAATCGCATGCGTTTTTGCAAGCGCAGCTCAAAACGTGACAAACAACGTTTTGGGCTGCATTTGCAAAAACGCATGCGTTATGCGTTTTTGCAAACGCACATGCATTTTGACATGCGTTTTTGCATGCGTTTTTCATGCGTTCCCATTAAAATCAATGGGGACAAAAACACATGCGTTTTCATGCGTTTTTCGCGGTAAAAACGCGGAAAAAACGCAAATGAAGCAAAACGCAGCAAAACGCAGCAAACGTAGAGATGTGAAAGGGGCCTAAGTGCTGGAAAGTTCTGAAGTGGCAACAATGAGTCTGGATAGATCGTAAAATTGCTGTAAATTGCGATAGTTTTATGGGAGAAATACTCCAATATTCAAAAAATGATTTCAGCGTAGTCAACATTCGGCCATTACTCTAAATTCCTACCAACTATTGTGAGAAGCTTGTGGAAGGATATCCAAAATTATTGACCCAAGTCATACAAGTTGAAGGGCAATGGTACCAAGTATGTACACTTGTGACTTTACAGAAAGTAATAAAAATGCCTTGTAGCATTCTCTCTCTCTCTATTCTGGCATTTGGCAAATATAATTATGGTAATCATAATTGACCTAAAACGGGAAAGGTTTATTCTAACTTCATGTCAGATACTGAGAAAATTGGGCACATGTGTCTTTTTATGTAGTTTATGTAAACTTCTGATTTTAACTGAACATCACCATTGTGTAGCATAGGACACTGTAAATGGTTCTATAAATGATTGTAAATGAATAATTGCTGAGAAAAAGAAAACAGATTGTACGTGGACAGCAAACAGATTTTTTTTTGCATAAAAATTGGGCCGATTTATTTAATTTGCTTCTTTTACCCCAACCTTATCCAGTGACTCTGGAGATGGAAAATGATTCTGCTGTGTAAACTGCCCGCTGGTCTGTGATGACCCAGGTAGGGACCACCTATGTACAAGGTACGATCACTTATAAGATGTCATAGCTGCATTATGGAGAGGTCCGAGCAGGAATGAAAAAATAACGTTAGCTCACTCTCAGATATTTCAGCAGTGTGGGAGATGGTGCCATGAAAGTTTTATTTATTTTGCAAACAACTTATCTGTTGTCAAAATGTTCAAATTTGTACATTTGCAAATTTAAGAACATTTTACTTGAACCTGATCCTCTGCAGATCAATCCACTTATCTCTACCCCACACAGAATATGCATATAAAAATGCATAAAGTTTATTGGCTAAGGGTAGGGTCACATCTGCGTTTTGTTTTATAAATCCTGATCCGGTTTGGAGCTTTCAAAAAGCTCCAAACCGGACCAGGAAACGCTCCTCATAGGAGCCTATGCAAAACACCGGATGGCTTCACAAGCCATCCGGTGGCCGGATCCGGCACTGCTGCCTGCGTTTTAAATCATGCAGGCAGCAGTTTTCGCAGCGTTTCTGGTACCGCACTGCGGTCACCGGATGGCTCAGGATGTGTAATCCTGAGCCATCCGGTAACTGCAGAGTTTGCGGATCCCGGCTATTGCCGGGATCAGCAAACTGTCCTCTGCCTATTCAAGAGTTAAATTTAGTAAGTAAAGTACTGTTTGAGGTCTGTAGGGGGGCTAAGACCCCCCTACAGACCAGCCGCCCACTCCGGTGGGCTTCTACTACAATTTCCTATGGCTCGGGGCTCGGATGAGCCCCGTGCATGTCTCCAAACCTCCCGCCCCCCCGTATCACTATACAGGGGTGCCTGCACCCCTCTTGTATAGCGATTCCTGCATGTGGCCCTAAAGTTAGAATACAGAACACATGTAAGCTCATACTTACATGTCATCGTCGGCAGTGTAGTGTGAAATCCCTGGGCGGGGCTGTTTGCTGCAGCCTCCGCCCCCTCATTCCTTATGGCCGCCCCCTCTGTGCCTCATCCAGTGATGTGAGGGCGGCCACGTCATGAAAGGGGCGGGGCTAACCGCGGCACATATTTAGCCCCGCCCCTTTCATGACGTGGCCGCCCTCACATCACTGGATGAGGCACAGAGGGGGCGGCCATAAGGAATGAGGGGGCGGAGGCTGCAGCAAACAGCCCCGCCCAGGGATTTCACACTACACTGCCGACGATGACATGTAAGTATGAGCTTACATGTGTTCTGTATTCTAACTTTAGGGCCACATGCAGGAATCGCTATACAAGAGGGGTGCAGGCATCCCTGTATAGTGATACGGGGGGCGGGAGGTTTGGAGACATGCACGGGGCTCATCCGAGCCCCGAGCCATAGGAAATTGTAGTAGAAGCCCACCGGAGTGGGCGGCTGGTCTGTAGGGGGGTCTTAGCCCCCCCTACAGACCTCAAACAGTACTTTACTTACTAAATTTAACTCTTGAATAGGCAGAGGACAGTTTGCTGATCCCGGCAATAGCCGGGATCCGCAAACTCTGCAGTTACCGGATGGCTCAGGATTACACATCCTGAGCCATCCGGTGACCGCAGTGCGGTATTCTGCACACATTTTTGACAAAAAATGTGTGTGACCGGAATTGCATTCACCGCATCCGGATCCGGATGCGGTGAATGCAATTCATGTTTGCAATGTGACCCTACCCTAACTGATAGAAATGAAGGTTAAAGGTCTCCAACCTTACCAGGTTCACAAGTCTCTCTCAAATACAAATGTGCTATTTAGTCTGATGAAGTAGTAAGTAGCTAACTGATGATGGAATGGAGGGAAAGGAGGAAGATTATTGAGAGCAGTAAATGAGGATGATGATGGTGATGATGACAATAGCCAGTGACTCATGAGGATGTGGCCTGGCTACTAAAAAGATGATGAAGAAGGATAGCTGAGCTATGCTTACATTGCTGGTCAGTTTGCTTTGTCCAATTTGATTAAATGGTCACTTGTCAGGTGATGATGGAGAACCATACATTCTAGTTGATTTTTGCAAAGATGTTGATTGTATATAGCTTATGTTCCTACACTGGAGCCTGTACACTTCAATAGATTGGTCCTCCATGAATGTGGAAAAGAAATCCCACATTAGGAATGCCCATACATAAAACTTAAATGACCACCACCACCAGAACTTTCAGATGTTGTTGGGTTTCCTGCCTCCAAAGTGCATACCAGAGGAGACCAAACCTACTGACCGGTCAGTGAGACGACCTACATGCTTTGCACAGAGATTACTGAAAGGTGAGCAGAACCTATTCTAACCTAAACTCTGCAACATTGCGACTTTGTACTTAGATCTGCGCCCGCTCTCTCTTGTCTCCTCTCCTTAGGCTGTGGTCACAGTACCATTTTTCACATGCATTTTTGGAGACCTGCGTTTTCAAAAACGCATGTCAAAAACGCACCCATAGGCCCCCATGTTAAAAAACGCATGCCCTAATAGCCAAAAAGCATGTGTGACTGTCCCATGCGTTTTTGGAGCATATCCAAAAACGCATGCGTTTTTTAATAAGGGACCTTATGGAAAACGCATGCAAAAACGCATGTACAATTAGTGCCATTCAAAAACGCATGCGTTTCCCATAGGAGCCCATGTTAAAAAAACGCATGCGTTTGCGGAAACGCATGCGTTTTTTTAACATGGGCTCCTATGGGAAACGCATGCGTTTTTGAATGGCACTAAAAGGTACTAATTGTACATGCGTTTTTGCATGCGTTTCCCATAGGAACCCATGTTATAAAAACGCATGCGTTTTCTACAAAAACGCATGCGTTTTTCAAAACGCACAAAAAAATACTACAAGCACTATTTTTAGGTGCAGATTCAAAAACGCAGCCAAAAATGCAGGGAGCCATCACACACCTTACAAAAGTCATGCTGACATGAAAAAAAGCATGAGTTTTGTTAAATCACTAAAAAAAAACGCATGGCAACTGTGACCACAGCCTTAGACCCTATATACACAAGGGCCTTATTACACAGATTTACTCATCAATATCATCTCTTACTTGGCTAACAGGTAAATAGGAACTCATACAGAAAGCTAAATACAGCAGCAGATGGTAATATAGGTATGGTTGACTATGAAAACGTGTGCAAAAATAGACTGCACAGTTAAATGCCTAATTAAGAAAAGAAAATTCAAAGCCCTCACAATAAGGATGAAATAAGAAATGCTGTGATTGGCATGGCATGTATACATGTAAAATGTGACTGTTAAAAAGGGTGTGCAAAAGAAACCACTTTGCAGGGTACACAGTCACAGTTAAATAACTAGATTGATTTTGGGAATGTCTTTTGCATTTTTAAGAAACAATTTATCTACCTTCACCAAAAAATTGCAGAAATGCAAAATTTGAATACATTTTTGTAATTTCACTTCAGTGAGGAAGTGGATGAACTCTAGCGCCACCTTTAGGTAGCTCCTCAATGTCATAGTCGACTCTTTAACAAACCTGTATTTTTAAAAAACAATTTATCTACCCTTCACAAAAAAATTGCATTAGAAATACATTTGCTAATTGACACTTCATTGAGGAAATGGACAAACTCTAGCGCCACCTTTAGGTAGCTCCTCAAAGTCATAGTTGACTCTTTAACAAACCTTTTGATATGACTAAGGATTTGTGCCAGATCAGAACCCCAAACTACAGATGCTGCATTTCGGGGTAACTGCCCCTCATCAGTGTAGTGTGTGGGATATTCTGATCTGGCTGTATGAGAGGCTATAGACAAGGTCTGTGGAACTTGCCATCTGCCTTATGGAGAGGAGTTTGCCTACAACGATAAGGAGACAGATAAGTAGATAAGGAAACTTAAAGCTGCAATGTTCCTCTGGGAGATATGCAAATTGTCACTTTAGTGAGGACGTGGACGAACTCTAGCGCCACCTTTAGGTAGCTCCTCAAAGTCATAGTTGACTCTTTAACAAGCCTTTTAATATGACCAAGGATTTGTGCCAGATCAGAACCCCAAACTACAGATGCTGTGTTTCGGGGTAACTGACCCTCATCAGAGTAGTGTTTGGGATATTCTGATCTGGCTGTATGAGAGGCTATAGACAAGGTCTGGGGATACATTTGCTAGTAACAAGAAAGCACACTCTCTCTGACTGATATGGATTTCAGATTTTATTTCAGTAAAAAAATATTAAAAATATTGCATTGGATTACTGCTGCTTACTAGTGCATTAAGGAAGAAAAATCTGTTAATTACATGCAGCAGGAAAAATGCCAGCTATACTATGTCACTAATCATACTAAGCCTGACACTGCTGCTAGTAGCATCGACCACTTCTCCTTCTGACTCACCGTGGCCGGGACTCCGGTTTAGACAGGCGATGCTTCCTTCCTCCTTGTCACGGGTGGACCGCGCCTGCCGGTAGTGGGGCCCGGTGTAGTGCAGATCAAAATTTGAAGACGTCTTGTAAGGAACAGATTAAAGGGGTTTAATTTATTTGTGACGCCACCTATGAGTAGTTTCAGTAATCGTTACCGACGCTGCGGAACCTCCGGGGGATGGACAGCAGCAAGATGGAACGCTCCCCACAGGCTGAGCGGTGATCCCCGGAGGCTGGAGCTGCGTAAGATGTTGTGCGGCAGCTGCGGTTACCTTGTAGTGCGGACGGACAGTTCATAAGGAAGCACGGACACAGAAAGTCTCTGCAACGGGTCTTTACTGTAACCAGCAGGCAGTACATGGTATACAGTTAACGGGTGGTGGACCGGGTGGACTCAGCAGTGATAGTGTCCCTCAGAGATCCGCAAGTGTTCCTCCATTCTAGCTAAGTGATTTTGCCATTGTCGCCCAGGAATACCAGATCGGGTACGGGGAGGCTGCTTCAATGCCCTATCCAAGTTGTACGTTGTGGATGTTTTGGGGAGCCTTGGATCCCTCGGTGGGTACACCGCTGCTTAGACGACTGGAAGTTGGCTGGTGGTGGGGTGCTCCTGTGAAGCTGCTCCTCCACGCTTCTGGTTCGCGTAGCAGAGGTGAACTGCTGCCAGCTTCGGTACCAGTGAACCGGCTGTGAAGTTTTCGGGCACGGGAGTCTTTTGGAACCCGTGGTGATGATGCCCGATCCCGGTTGTTGAGGCCTCAGGTGCTGACACCCGACCGGTGACGGCCCGGGGGCTGCACGGGGTGCGGAGCCCCCGCTCCTACTCCAAGTTCTAGACTCCTTCTCGGTCTGTTCTAGACTCCTTCTCTATGACTAAAGGGTCAGTTCTCCTACACACTTCCCTAGCACTCCGCCCACCAGGACCCTGGATTGGCCCTCTGTTCTAGGTGATGCATGTAGGGTTGGATCTCAAAGTTAACTAGATCACTGCTGTGTCAGAGAATATTGCGGCTGCATTTGTGGCTGCAATACCCTCTTGTGACGCACTCGTTGCGGGGCACCACACTCCCCCTTGGTTGAATACGCTTGTCCCCAAGCGTCACACTACCCACATTACAGAGGTTTTTATATTTTATAACAGGTAATACACTTTTATTAATGACGAAAACAGGTAAGGATATGCTTGATTGGTATAAGCAAAGTAAACAGGTGAAAAACTTGGTGCGGACCCAGCGGGCGATCGACTGTCCTTTATATTAAAAGTTCAGGCTGTGACCGCAAGATCACACAGTCAGTGCTTAACAGGAACAGAGTCGTTGAGTGAGTCCAAGTCTTAAAGTCACTCGCGGAGAACGATGGCGCACCCGGATAGCGAACAACCCATCTGGACAAGCATAGCGTTCATAGGTGATTATATCGCCCCGGTATAGGTCGCGATCAGGATGTCCTCTGGGCAAGTTTGACTCAACGTCCCGGCGCCCCACAAACACCTCCTCATTCAAACCCACCTCCCAAGCGAACCCCCACCCGGTATGTAAGTTAAAGGTGGAAATTCTACCTTCGCGGCGGAGTTCATCAGGCAGCGGCGGTTGGCGGTGAGCCTCGGCACGGGCCTGCATGTTGGCGCGTTCACGGGCTTGCCATTCCTCTCGTCGTCGCTGGTGTACATCTCCGTCGGCACGGCTCGGGGTGTAAAGATGAGCGATGGAGCTGGTGGTTTGGCGGGAAACTTGGACTTGGCGGGCAGTCTGGGCTGTCACCCGCTGGAACGGCACAGGGGAAGGTGTCGGCGTTGCACCCGACCAGTGTACCCGAGCTGTATACCCGGTAGGAAGTTCCTCGGTGTCTCCCCAAGCGAACCCGGTGTCGAGATCCTCAGCGGTGCTACGAGTCTCGTCGTCATCTTCCTCGACCTCTCCTTCGATGACCACATCAGGCTGCTCGATGGCTGGAGATGTTGAAGCTGGTTCCTCCATACAACAGGGCGGTGGTGCTGCGGATCCTTCCACAGGGACGTCCTGCAGGGCTTCTAGGCTGCCTGCCTCTTCATCTGTAACTGTAGGTAGAGGGGTCTCAATCCCGGTTACCAGGTAGGCCTCGGCAATAGCGAAGGAAGCCTCCGGTACGGGGACGAAACAGGCGACAGTCTCTGTAGTGGTGAAACACGTCGCGGGTTCCTCGGTGGGAACCTGGTAAAGGTCAAGTTCTTCCGTGGAGTGTATTATGAGCTCTGGCTCAAGAACGGGGTCGGCTACGGTATCACTCGCTGGAACGAGCTGAGCTGTGGCCTCCACTGGAATGATGCAGTCAATTGGCTCGGGTGACGAAGCAGGACAGGTGGTGGGCGACGGTGAGGCGGTCGAGAAGCTGGCGACGTCGTCTGGGCCTGGATTAGCGGTACCCGGTCGGCTCTGCTGCATCGCATGGTGTAGTCGTCTCCCTAGGGTCGCGCTCCAGCTGCGAATCGTCCATTCTACAGTCTCTAGTAACTGCACCCGGAGGTCTTGTAGAGCCTCTAGCCAGAAGTCGGGGCTGCTGTCAATGGTAAAGGCAGGACCCGGACCCGGTTGGCCGATGGCTGCTCTGGCCTCCGCCTCGACCTCCCGCATTAGGTCTTGGAGTCTCATGCTGGCCATTCTCTTCCTTGGAGGAAAACCACACCCGTTCAACGGTAAGCGTTCTGGTCGAGAGCTGGTAAAGAAGGTCTCTGAGACTCCCATTTCCTCTGGGCTTTTGTAGTCCAATGGTGGGAAAAGTCTTTGGGGTCCGCCCCCATGGTTGATTCGAGCAATCAGGGCGGACAAAGAGTTTGGCGCCTTTTGTCTTTAGCCCTCCCACGATGAGGGGGGGGTTGACTCACTCCTGGGCTTGCACGTGGCGGATTCTTGTGGCGGGAACGCCATCTTGGGCGCCATCTTGGCCCACGGTGAAAAGGCGGGAAAGTTCTTTTAGGGACGAACAAAGTCCAAATTGTAGACAATAAAGTCATTTTTAAGCACATTATACCCGTTAGGTAACGGGCCTGCTCGTATCCTGTTCGTGACGCCATTTTCTGACTCACCGTGGCCGGGACTCCGGTTTAGACAGGCGAAGCTTCCTTCCTCCTTGTCACGGGTGGACCGCGCCTGCCGGTAGTGAGGCCCGGTGTAGTGCAGATCAAAATTTGAAGACGTCTTGTAAGGAACAGATTAAAGGGGTTTAATTTATTCGTGACGCCACCTATGAGTAGTTTCGGTAATCGTTACCGACGCTGCGGAACCTCCGGGGGATGGACAGCAGCAAGATGGAACGCTCCCCACAGGCTGAGCGGTGATCCCCGGAGGCTGGAGCTGCGTAAGATGTTGTGCGGCAGCTGCGGTTACCTTGTAGTGCGGACGGACAGTTCATAAGGAAGCACGGACACAGAAAGTCTCTGCAACGGGTCTTTACTGTAACCAGCAGGCAGTACATGGTATACAGTTAACGGGTAGTGGACCGGGTGGACTCAGCAGTGATAGTGTCCCTCAGAGATCCGCAAGTGTTCCTCCATTCTAGCTAAGTGATTTTGCCATTGTCACCCAGGAATACCAGATCGGGTACGGGGAGGCTGCTTCAATGCCCTATCCAAGTTGTACGTTGTGGATGTTTTGGGGAGCCTTGGATCCCTCGGTGGGTACACCGCTGGTTAGACGACTGGAAGTTGGCTGGTGGTGGGGTGCTCCTGTGAAGCTGCTCCTCCACGCTTCTGGTTCGCGTAGCAGAGGTGAACTGCTGCCAGCTTCGGTACCAGTGAACCGGCTGTGAAGTTTTTGGGCACGGGAGTCTTTTGGAACCCGTGGTGATGATGCCCGATCCCGGTTGTTGAGGCCTCAGGTGCTGACACCCGACCGGTGACGGCCCGGGGGCTGCACGGGGTGCGGAGCCCCCGCTCCTACTCCAAGTTCTAGACTCCTTCTCGGTCTGTTCTAGACTCCTTCTCTATGACTAAAGGGTCAGTTCTCCTACACACTTCCCTAGCACTCCGCCCACCAGGACCCTGGATTGGCCCTCTGTTCTAGGTGATGCATGCAGGGTTGGATCTCAAAGTTAACTAGATCACTGCTGTGTCAGAGAATATTGCGGCTGCATTTGTGGCTGCAATACCCTCTTGTGATGCACTCGTTGCGGGGCGCCACACTTCTAACCCTTGACTCTCTGTATTATTCATAGACTACTACTCTCTTCTACTCTGGCATCTAGGTCCAGTGGTCTTCTATCCCGATTGTGTGCTCTGCTTTTCTCTCTCTCTATTCTGAATCACTCTAAAATGGCTGCTGCATTCCCGTACTTGGTTTTTATACAGGCCATGATAGTTTTCTCTTGATTGGCTGTGCTATACCATGTGACGTGTTAGCTGCAATGCATTATGGGGAAGCCTGCTTCAACCATTCTTGAGGTTTCGCAACCCTTTTATGCCCGATAAAATCTTCTGCAATATTAATGTATAAAAGTGCAATAGTGGTGGCCATAATCACAGACTGATATATTTCTCTGGGATCTTCAAATTTAATAAAATTTGCTACAAATTCATATCAAATGAATTAAGTCGCTCATCTCTGTAAATTAGCCATAGAGATAGGAAAAAAGATGAAACAGCCATAAAACAGTGAATACATTCCACAGATGACGTGTGTGTGTGGCAGCACAACAGTGAATAAATAATAATTACCATCCGATTTCTTATATCTGTTGAGGACGATGGAACTTTGACATTACTAAGGCTTATTTTACATTAAAGTTCTTGAAAGGGGTGGATACAGTCCTATGGACCTCTGAGTGTTAGGTACGTCTTTATTGGTCAATTGATACGGGCAAATTAAAGTTTTGGGAAAAATCTATCAATGCAAGTCAATTCAAATTTTAAAAGATTCGCTCATCTCTAAGACGTGATTTATCCTTAAGTAGCCAAACATAGCCACAAAGGAGCTTTTGGCCTCAAGATACCCATTTGTGAATGGTCATAAAAGAGCCTTTTGTCATTCCATCTGTCTCTTGTCACTAGGCGACATCTACCAAGACTAAAAAATGGATATCTTCACATGGGTATACGTGAAACTTTTAGATTAATACTAAGCAGTAGTGCATAATCCCTGCTGTGTATAGGAAATGATAATGAAATAAAAATATATACTATAATAAGCTTTAACAATAAGAATTTTTTATTCCCCCTGTAAAGTGACACAAATTGTTTCTAATAAGTAAAAGGATAGCGATCATTACTCAGCAATTTACAAAAATATTGACAAAGCTGGTTACAGATATGATCATTATTAATAATATTATTATTATTATTATCAGCAAATAAGTTTATAACAGCTAATGATAAGCATGTCATTCCTGACAGATTTTTTTGAAAGATTTCTGCAACAGTCCCAATTATGTGAATAACACTTGCAGGATGAGCTTGACCCCTTAATAACCCAATGTATGAGTGGTAATAACGTTCATTAGCCCACCTTTCTGCAACAAAATTGGACACAAATAAGTTAAATGGTCACTGGTGGGAGCAGGGCTGCCTCTATGTGAGTGGCAGCAGTCAGGGCACACATGTCTAGTTTACACTTCACTCTCCTCTCAGCCTGAATCATAGAATAATAGAATGATAGAGTTGGAAGGGACCTCCTGGGTCATCTGGTCCAACCCCTGCTCAAAGCAGGATTCACTAAATTATCCCAAACAGATTTCTGTTTGAAGACTTCCATTGAAGGAGAACTCACCACCTCTGTTCCACTCATTGATCACCTTCACTGGCAAAAACTTTTTTCTAACATCTAATCTGTGTCTCCTCCCATTCAGTTTCATCCCATTGCTTCTAGTGTTTCCTTGTGCAAATGAGAATAAAGCTGATCCCTCTTCAGTGTGACAGCCCTTGAGATAGTTGTGTACAGCTTTTAAGTCTCCTCTCAGTCTTATTTTTGGCAAGCTAAACTTTCCCAAATCTGTTCCTTATAGGACATGGTTTGCACTGGTCACCATTCTGGTCGCTCTTCTTTGCACTTGCTCCAGTTTGTTGATGTCTTTTTTAAAATGTGGAACCCAGAACTGGACACAGTATACAGATGAGATGTGACCAAAGAGGGTGATAATGACTTCACATAATGTAGACTATTCGCTTCTGTTAATACATCCCAGAATTGTGTTTGCCTTTTTTGCTGCTGCATCACAATGTTGACTCATGTTCAGTCTGTGATCTATTAGTATACCCAAGTCTTTTTCACATGTGCATTGCTTAGCCTTATTCCTCTCATTCTGAATAACCTTTTTTCCTTTTTTTATTCCAGATGTAGGACTTTCCATTTCTCCCTGTTATAACCCATTCTGTTAGCTGCTGCCCACTGTTCCAGTATATTTAGATGTTTTTGGATCCTCTCTCTCTCTTCTATATTATTAGATATCCCTCCTAGCTTTGTGTCATCAGCAAATGTAATCAGTTTACCCTCAATCCCTTCATCCAAATCATTGATAAAGATGTTAAATAACACAGGTCCCAGGACAGAGCACTGTGATACTCCACTTGAGACATTCTTCCAACTGGATGTGCAGCCATTTATGACCACTCTTTGTGTCTGATCACTAAACCAGTTATGAATCCACCTAAGGGTACCTTTACACACAGAGATATATTGCTTGCAATTCACTGGTTGCATTTGTACAATGCAACAAAATGGAACAATGTGTCCATGATTTCACTGCAACCAGTGAATTGCAAGCAATATATCTCTGTGTGTAAAGGTACCCTAACATTTGCCTTGTCCATTCCCTACTTGGTCATTTTTTCAATAAGGATGATATGAGATACTTACTGGTTTATTGTGCGGTGCTTTCATTTGACAAGCACTGCAGTATGCCCATCATTAGATAGAATATCACAAGCCTGTCCAATGATCATGGTAGGCCCTGTGAATATACAACCCCTGGCAAAAATTATGGGATCCCCTGGCTCAGATGATGTCCATTCAGTTGTTTAATTTTGTAGAAAAAAAGCAGATCACAGACATGGCACAAAACTAAAGTCATTTCAAATGGCAACTCTCTGCAGTGAAGAAACACTAAAAGAAACCTTGAAAAAAAATGTGCTAGACAGTAACTGTTACTTTTGTAGACCAAGCAGAGGGAACAAATAATGTAATCACTCAATTCTGAGGAAAAAATTATGGAATCATGACAAACAAAACAACACTGAAATACATTACTAGTATTTTGTTGCACCACCTCTGGCCTTTACAACAGCTTGCAGTGTCTGAGGCATGGACTCATCATCAATCTAGCTCCAACTTTCTCTGATTGCTGTTGCCAGATTAGCTTTGCAGGTTGGAGCCTTGTCATGGACCATTTTCTTCAATTTCCACCAAAGATTTTCAATTGGATTGAGGTCTGGACTATTTGCAGGCCATGCTATTGACCTTATGTGTCTTCTTTCAAGGAATGTTTTCACAGTTTTTGCTCTATGGAAGGTTACATTATCATCTTGACAAATGATTTCATTATCCCCAAACATCCTTTCAATTGATGGGATAAGAAAAATGTCCAAAATATCAATGCAAACTTGTGAAAAAGATAAAGGAAACAAGCGAGGTGCAATAGTGCCCTATCAATATGACACTGATTCCACACTCAGATCAAAAAGAGGTGCACTCACCTGGTCTAGTTGTGTGCACCCACAACTAGTTTTTATTGCATGTAGTTTATAAGCTGCTGCAGGACCTCCACCGCCACGTAGCACGTGTAAAGATGATCAGATCCAGGGATGGTGTAAAGACAGTCCGCGCTGCTTTAAATAATCAGTCACAAGTCTTTAGGTAAAAGACCCCCTTCTTTATTTCCACCTACGCGTTTCAGTGCCAATCCGGGCACCGTCATCAGGGTATCCTGGGATACCCTGATGACGGTGCCCGGAGTGGCACTGAAACGCGTAGGTGGAAATAAAGAAGGGGGGAATTTTACCTAAAGACTTGTGACTGATTATTTAAAGCAGCGCGGACTGTCTTTACACCATCCCTGGATCTGATCAATGCAAACTTGGGCATTTATTGAAGATGTAATGACAGCCATCTCCTCAGTGCCTTTACCTGACATGTAGCCCCATATCATCAATGACTGTGGAAATTTGTATGTTCTTTACAGCCAGTCATCTTTATAAATCTCATTGGAATGACACCAAACAAAAGTTCCAGCATCATCACCTTGCCCAATGAAGATTCGTGATTCGTCACTGAATATGACTTTCATCCAGTCATCCACAGTTCACAATTGCTTTTCCTTAGCCCATTGTAGCCTTGTTTTTTTCTGTTTAGGTGTTAATGATGGCTTTTGTTTAGCTTTTCTGTATGTAAATGCCATTTCCTATAGGCGGTTTCTTACAGTTCGGTCACATACATTGACTCCAGTTTCCTCCCATTCGTTCCTCATTTGTTTTGTTGTGCATTTCCTGTTTTGGAGACATATTGCTTTAAGTTTCCGGTCTTGATGCTTTAATGTCTTCCTTGGTCTACCAGTATGTTTCCCTTCAACAACCTTCCCATGTTGTTTGTATTTGGACCAGATTTTAGACACAGCTGACTGTGAAGAGCCAACATCTTTTGCAACATAGCGTGTTGATTTACCCTCTTTTGTTTCAATTGACATCTCTTGTGTTGGAGCCATGATTCATGTCAGTCCACTTGGAGCAACAACTCTCCAAGGTGTGATCACTCCTTTTTAGATGCAGATAACGAGCAGATCTTATTTGATACAGGTGTTAGTTTGGGGAATGAAAATTTACAGGGTGATTCCATAATTTTTTCCTTAGAATTGAGTGATTTCATAATTTTCCCCTGCTTGGTCAACAAAAGTAACCATTACTGGATAGCACATTTTTTATCTTGACCTTGTTTTAGTGTTTCTTAACGGCAGAGAGTTGTCAATTGCAAATTACTTTAGTTTTGAGCCATGTGTGTGATCTGCTTTTTTTCTACAAAATTAAACAACTGAATGGACATCCTCCGAGCCAGGGGATTCCATATTTTTTGCCAGGGGTTGCATACTGTCTAATGACTGGCACATCCCAGCACTTGTCAAATTAAAATACCAGCACAATAAACCGGGGCTGAGAGGAGAGTAAAGTGTGAACTGAGCATGCTTACCCGGACTGTTGTCATTCACAGAGAGGAAGCTCACCCCCAACCATATTGTGCCCTGCTCAGTTGGTCTGATTCTGTTCCGCAGATCGAAAGGATTTAGGTAGCAGAAGTATATTAAGAAAATTTAAGGAAGACAAATGTAAGGAGGTCACATTAATAGTTGAAGAACTCTTTAAGGCTAGGGTCACGCTTGCGTCAGCCCATACGGCTGACGCAAGCGCTAAAAACGTAGAGCGCAGGTCCTGTGTGGCCGCTGCTAAGGTAAACAAAGGGTTTCTATGGGGCAGCGTTTATATTGTGTATAGGAGATATGGGAGGGCTCATAATGTATTTGAGGGTATGTGGGGCTCATGCTGTATATAACAGGGATATGTGTGGGCAAATACTGTATATAGGGGATGTCAGCATAATTAATTTATTTTATTATTAGGCTAGGGTCACACTTGCGTCAGCCCATACGGCTGACGTAAGCGCTAAAAACGTAGAAATTTTCCCTGCAGCGCATAGCGTTAACGCTATCCATTATGCTGACATCCCCTGTATACAGTATTTGCCCACACATATCCCTATTATATACAGCATGAGCCCCCACATAGCCTCAAATATATTATGGGCCCTTACATATCCCCTATACACAATATAAAACCTCACATAGCCCCCTAAATACAATATGAGCCCCATATTGTTCCATATATACAGTATGAACACTCAAAGAGCCTGCATATATATACTGTATGAGACAACTATATACAAGATGAACCTTCACATAGCACACTATATGCAGTATGAACCCCACGTATTCACATATTCCCATATTTATATTATGAGCCCTCACAAGCCTCCTTATATACATCATGAGCCCCCACATAGCTCCCTAGGTATAGTAAAGGTTCTCACATAGCCCCAAATATACAGTTTGAGCCCATACTTCCAGGATGAGCTCCCAAATAGCCTCCTATATAGTATGAGCCCTCACATAGCCTTTATATACAGCATGAGCCCTCATATAGCCCCGTCTACACAGTTTGAGCCCTGCCCTCACATAGCCTTCCATGCCATTTGGTGAGTTAGTTCAACAAGATGCTAACAGACTTCCTTGTAACTGTTGCCACATTGAGCCTACTAAGAAGAAATAGAGAGATCAAGGTGCTGGTCATTGATGAATGTTGTCTACATCAGCAAATGGATAACTCTGGCTAAAAATACCCCTTAAGGTGACATGGAGGAGTCGACTGCATCAGCTTAGTTATATACAGGGAGCATGGTCTGAGACAGCAACTAAACTGTGACTTCTGTCTAAAGTAACACTGAGGTTGAAGTAAAAGTGAGAGGGACTGTGGTCTAAATGTTGAGGTGCTGTAGCCTAAGACAGTGAGTACTGTATGGATGGCGGTGATGAGATCTGTTGTGATCTGACACCATGAGTGATTTGTGGCCTGAAACATGAGATTCCCTGAGTTAGTCTGAAAAGCAAAAACAGACTGCGGCTCAGAGTTAAGATAGTGAGTGTGCCTCCAGAAGACGTTGTATTCTGCATCCATGACATACTGCTATATTATTATTATTATTATTATTATTTATATAGCATCATTAATTCCATGGTGCTTTACATGAGAAGGGGTTACATACATAATTAGACTTACAACCTACAGGATAATGGGAGGAGACAGTAGGTCAGGGGTGCAGCAGGTCTGGTGGTGGTGGGTCAACATATCTGGTGGTGGTGAGGTGGCCGCTCTGGTGGTGCTGATGGCAAGGTGGCAGCTCCGGTGATGGTGAGGCAGCAACATGGTCATTGTAGGCTGTAAACTTCCCTGAGATGCATTTTCAGGTTCTGTCTGAAGGAGCCAGGGGTGGTGGATAATCGGACATGTTGGGGTGCAGAATTCTAAAGGATGGGGGATATTCGGGAGTAATCTTGTTGGCGGTTGGGTGAGGAACAAATACGTGTGGAGGAGAGGAGGAGGTCTTGGGAGGATAGAAGATTACGTAAGAAAAGATATTGGTGTAATAGTTCAGAAATATAAGGAGGGGACAGTTTATAGATGGCTTTGTAGGTCAGTGTTAGTAGTTTGAACTGGATTTGTTAAGTAATTGCTAGCCAATGAAGATATTTGCAGAGGGAAGAAACAGGGGAGTAGAGAGTAGACAGGTGGATTAGTTGGGCAGCAGAGTTAAGGACGGACTGGAGAGGTGCTTGTGTTTAAGAAGGGAGGCCACAGAGGGGATGTTGCAGTAATCGAGGCAGGAGATGATGAGGGCATGTATAAGAGTTTTAGTAGATTGAGGGTTGAGGAAAAGACAGATTCTGGAAATATTTTTGAACTGGAGGCAACAGGAAGTAGCGAGAGCTTGGATGTGTGGTTTGAATTGAAAGACAGGGCAGAGTCGAGAATTGCTCTATTTGCTGACATAGTTTTAGTATTATTATTATTATTTATTTATAGAGCACTATTCATTCCATGGTGCTGTACATGAGAAAGGGTTACACAGACAAGTTAAAAATACAATGAACAAAGTGACAGACTGATACAGAGGGGAGAGAGGACCCTGCCCTTGTGGGCTTACATTCTACAGGGCGATGGGGAGGGAGACAGTAAGTTGGGTCTGCTCGGGTGGTGGTGGAGCGCCAGGTCCAGTGGTGGTGAGGCGGCACTGTGGTCATTGCACGTTGTAAGCTGTTCTGAAGAGATGGGTTTTCAGGTTCCGCTTGAAGGTTCCGAGTGTAGGGGACAGTCGGACATGATGGGATGCAGAATTCCGAAGGATGGGGAATGCTTGGGCGAAGTCGTGCAGGCAGTTACATGAGGAATGTACAAGTGTGGAAGAAAGGAGGAGGTCTTAGGAGGATCAAAGATTATGAATTGGATGATATAGGGAGATTAGTTCAGAGATATATGGGGGGGACAGATTGTGGAAGGCTTTGTAAGTCAATGTCAGTAGTTTGAAGTGGATACTCTGGTGAATTGGGAGCCAGTGGAGGGATTTGCAGAGGAGAGAAGTGGAGGAATAGCGAGGAGAGAGGTGGTTTAGTCGGGCAGCAGAGTTAAGGACAGATTGGAGTGGTGCAAGAGTGTTAGCAGGAAGGCCACAGAGAAGGAGGTTGCAGTAGTCGAGGTGGAAGATGATGAGGGCATGCTAGTAGTTTAGCAGATTGGGGGTTGAGGAAGGGACGGATTCTAGAAATATTTTTGAGTTGGAGCCTGCAGGAGGTGGCAAAGGCTTGGAATATTTTTGAGTTGGGGGCGGCAGGAGGTGGCAAGGCTTAGGTGTGCGGTTTGAAGGACAAGGCAGAGTCAAGGGTTACTCCGAGGCAGCGGACTTCAGGTACAGGGCAAAGTGTGATGTCATTTATTGTGATAGTTAAGTCTGGTAAGGAAGGTGTGTGAGATGGAGGAGATGTGTTCGGTTTTGTCTACATTGAGTTTTAGGAAGTGGGAGGAGAAGAAGGAGGGTATGGCTGATAAACACTCCAGGATTCTGGCCAGCAAAGAGGTGACGTCTGAGTCAGAGAGGTAGATCTGGGTGTCATCAGCGTACAGGTGATACTGGAAGCCATGGGACTTTATGAGTTGTTCCAGACCAAGAGTATAGATTGAAAAAAGGAGAGGCCTGAAGACAGAGCCTTGAGGGACCCCAACAGAGAGGTTGTACCGCCCCAGGGTATGGGAACTCGGATATCTGGGCCCTCAGCTTCGGTGGGGGATCTCACTGTTGGCCTGCCAAGACCCGTGGCTCCGAGGGGGAGACAGCCTCCAATTAAGGGGTTGTAGTCTTTATCATGTGACGCCACCTGTAGTGCCTGGCGACTAGACACCAGCGCCGCCACAGTCCTCCGGAGAGTGGTGGTATTGCGGCTATGGTGCACCAGCTCCTACAGGTAGAGCTAATCCTTCGGGGCAGTGTTACCTGATGCCGGCACGATGCAAACAATTGAGAAAAGTCAATGAATGCAGAATCTGTGGAAGTCTCTGGTGGTACCTTCTTGAATCTACCCTTGTCCTTCTCTCTCTTCGGTGCCTGCTTCATGAGCAGTAGTGCGTCCCAGGGGATAAACACGTCTTCGGAGCCGGGACGAGTACGGTTGGAGAACGAACACTCCAGGCCGAGTTGTCAGACCCGTGTACTCCGGGGGTACAAGTCAGGACCATTCTGTCTGGGCAACGTCTTTCTCTAGCCCTCTTTTGAAACCCCCTTTCTCTCTCTAGTAAGCTCACGTTCTCCGTCTTTCCTTGAGGAAAACACTCCTAAAGACTCCCTGTGTGTTCCACCTTGCTCCTCTCACACTTTCCTCCAACACTCCAACTAACCCTGGGACCTCCCCCCGGTTATATTGGTGTGTGTGTTTTGGGATCAGAACCTTCCACAGTGTTCTGCATTCTACTTACAACAGGGATGACCACACACTTATCTTTGGGTGTAGTACCTCATTTGTGATGCCTGACCAGTGGGGCGCCACAAGGGGATGGGGCGAGGAGGTCATGTGGGAGTGGGAGACAATAAATGTGCGGTTGGAAAGGTAGGAGGAGATCTAGGAAAGAGCAAGGTCAGTGATACCAATGGAAGAGAGGATCTGTAATAAGAGGCAGTGGTCAACTGTGTCGAATGCAGGGGACAGGTCTAAAAGGAGGAGGACGGAGAACTGTCTGTTAGCTTTGGCCGTGAGTAAGTCGTTAGTAATTTTGGTCAGGGCAGTTTCAGTGAAGTGGTGAAGGCGGAAGCCGGATTGAAGGTTGTCAAAGAGAGTTGGATGAGAGGTGGGATGAGAGTACAGTGTGGACATGCTTTTCGAGAAGTTTTGAAGCGAACGGGAGCAGAGATATGGGCCGGTAGCTGGATGTAGAAGTGGGGTCAAGGAATGGCTTCTTTAAGATAGGTGTAATTGTTACGTGTTTGAAAGCTGAAGGAAAGGTACCTGAAGTTAGTGATAGGTTGAAGAGGTAGGCTAGGGCTGGGATAAGTGTTGTGGTGAGGTTGGGGAGGAGGTGGGATGGGATAGGATCCAGTGCACAAGTGGTGAGGTGCGATCTGGAGAGGGGGTGTGCAAGTTCTCCTTCAGTGATCGATGGGAGGACGGTTAGTGGGGGAGAGGAGTGATCTGACATACGTGGGGGTTGTGGTGGTTGGGTAGTAAAAACTTGTCTGATATGGTTGATATTGTTGGTGAAGTATGTTGCAAAGTCTTCTGCAGAGATACAAGAATTAGGAGGGGGCAGTGGGAGAGCGGAGGAGGGAGTTAAATGTGTTGAATAACTTCCTGGGGTTGTGGGACAAAGAGGATATGAGGGTAGTGAAGTAATTCTGTTTAGTGGTGGTGAGTGCTGACTTGAATTTGAAAGTACTTGTTTGAATGCTGTGTAGTCTTCTTGTGAGTATGTTTTCTTCCAGCGCCGCTCTGCAACCCTGGCCGCTCGCCGTAGATTTTTAGTGGTATCTGTGTGCCAGGGTTGTCAGTTGATTCGTCTTGTTCTGCCATGAATGAGAGGGGCAACTGTATCAATAGCTGATGTGAGTGTAGAGTTGTAGAAAGTTGTGGCATTATCTGTGTCTTGGAGTAGAGTGAGGATATAGATGATAGCGGTAAAATGGTGTTGGAGAGTGTGTGAGTGTCAAGATGTGTGAGGTTTCTGCGAGGGTGTGCCAGTTGATGGACATGGGTGGCAGATGAGGAGGACAATGATGAGAAGGTAAGTAGATGGTGGTCACAGAGGAGGAGAGGGGAAGTTGTGGGTTTACTTAGGGAGCATCTTAGTATCTAAGTTAAGGGGTTAGTATCTGGAATGGAGCGACAATTGGCCACTTGATTATGTTCTTTACTCTCATATACAATGAATGGAATTGCAGTGAACATGCACAACCTCTGCTACCATCCAACTGGAGATAACAGACCCCCCAGTTCTTGTGATTACAGAGGGTCCTAACCAGGGGTGAACCTAGCCTCTCTGCTGCCTGAGGCGAACTGCAAAACGGCGCCCCCCCCCCACCCGCTAGAAAAAAATTTTAATTGATAAAAATAAATCTGGTTCCTACAGATTTATATTTATCCTGTAAAAATGAGCAAAATAGTGGACATTTTAGTTTACAGAAACAGAAAAAAAAGATGTCAGCGCCATCACACGCACATACAAGAACCACACAGAAGAATCCAGAACAAGGATCATTAATGGCAATGGTGGCTTGGCACAAGCATTTAGACACATAATGACAACTGGCAGAGCCGTGGTCCTGCATGCAGAACTGATTGCCAATCTCTGGCACACGCCTGCAAAATTCTGGACCTCTGCCTGGCACTGAATATTCAGACAAGTCGCCATGCCGCACCTTCCACACAACACAGTTCAAGACCTGCAGTCTGAGCATCAACAAGCCGCCACTGCACTAAGTTGGTAAAATGGCGTTTTTCTCCATCCAACAGACCACACTTACTCCCGAATTGCTTAGCCAATCACAAGCGCCACACACGGGGCTGTCTTTATGTAATTAATAACAGGGTCCTTCCTATTGGGTTGAGCAAAGGATATGGGATCAGGAAGGGGGAAGAGCACCACCGACCAACCGCTGCTCAGGAGAAAGATGGCTGGATGCCTGAATGTACCGAGGGGCAGCACTGGACCTGGTGTGTAAGGGTGGTTTCACATGTGCATTCGCAATGCAAGCATAACAGAACGCAGCCAAACGCTGCGTTCCTATGTTTAACATGGGAACGGTTCCGTTCGGATGCGCATAATTTATACGCCCTCCTCCGCCCTCCAAATGCAACATGTTGCATTTTTTGTGCGTTCACAGGTGCTTGTTTTATCAGCAAGTGCCCGCGAGTGCACAAACAATGCATGGATCTCAATGGATCCGCACTGTCCTCCTCATGGCGGCGCAGGAGAATGCTGCGGATCACATTGAAATTTCGTCGGCGGCGGCTGGGAGGTGGAGGATCTCCGCCACAGATCTCCGCCTCCCGGCCGCCGTCGAGATCACTGATTGGCTGGCCGAGCACCATACTGATGAGAATCTCCACTGCGTTCACATCAGTATGGCAGCTTTTGCCCTGCGTTTGCATGCCCTGCGCATGCAGACACAAATGCAAATCTGAAACCAGCCTAAGTTATGGCCAATCAGTCCTGCAGCAGAGGGACAATGCATCCTGCATCATAGAAATCATAGGGCCCCATGACAGAAGTTCTAATTGGGCACCCCCCAACAAAAGCAATATTTGGCTGGGTCACATAGGTACATCTCTCACAATATGTCAGCCTTTACAAAGTAATTTTCCTCCTACTGAAGCCTGTAGATTCCCCTTTCATTGCCCCTCTAAAGTGTGATGCCAACAAAAGTGCCCCACAAACACTGTATGATCCCCCAGAGTGCATTCCTCCACACGCACAGTATGATGACCCTACTGCACCTCCTGCAACTACCCCAGTACAGCATGATCCTCAACTATGACCGCCGCCCAGCCCTCCATGTAGTAAAATGGACCTATGTACAGTATAATGGCCCCCAACACAGCCCTCAAATAGCCCTTCATAAAGTATAAAGGCTCCCTTGTAGCCTCCAAGTATTATCATGCCTCCCACAGAGCCCTCCAAATATTATAATGGCTTCCATATAGTATAATTTGCTCCATATAATATAATACACCCCCATAGTTTTCCACATAGTATACCGAATTCCTCCATATATTATGCACCCCCATAGTCTTCTATAAAATAGAATGCACCCCCACAGTACTCGATATAGAAAAACGCACCCCCACAGTCCTCCATATAGTATATTGCACCCCGTAGTCCTCCAAATAGCATATTGCACCCCCACAGAACTCCATAGAGAACAATTCACCCCCACAGTACTTGATATAAAATAATGCACCCCCACACTCCTCCATGTAGTATAATGCACCCCACAGTCCTCCATATAGAATAATGCAGCCCCACAGTCCTCCATATAGAATAATCACCCCCACAGTCCTCCATATTGATTAATGCACCTCCACAGTCCTCCAAATAGTATAATGCACCCCACAGTCCTCCATATAGCATAATGAACCCCCACAGTCCTCCATATAGCATAATGCACCCCCATATTGTATACTGCACCCCCATAGCTCTCCATACAGCATATTGGACCCCCATAGTCCTCCATATAGTATAATGCACCCTCATAGTCCTCCATATAGTATAATGCATCCCCTATAGCCTTCCTTATAGTATAATGCACCCCCATAGTCTTCCATATAATATAATGGGCCACAATAGTTCTCCATATAGTATATTGCACCCCCATTGTCCTATATTATATTGTACATTACATAGTTTCCCATCAGTGTACTCACTAAAAAAAAACTATTAAAAAAATAAAAAGTAAATACCTCTTCTCCTCAGCATCTCCTCTGCCGCTCTGCACGTCTCAGCACAGCGGCGCTAAGTGATGACATCATTGTTCCCCGCCGTGCTGAGCTGCAGAGGGGTGGACAGCGGCGGCAAGGACTTGGGAGAAGAATGCTGCCGGCAGAGGCGGCCGGGACTATAGGAGCGGCATGCTCGGGGGGGCCACCACTGGTACACACATGGCTCTGCTCCGTACACCTAGTACACACTCAGCTCCATACACCACGTACGCCTCGAACACAAGCGGCTCTGCTCCGTACAACTTGTACACACACGGCTCTGCTCCGTACACCTCGTACACAAGCGGCTCTGCTCCATACACCTCGTACACAAGCGGCTCTGCTCCGTACACGTTGTACACATGTGGCTCTGCTCTGTACACCTCGTACACATATGACTTCGCTCTGTACACACCGTACACACGTGGCTCCGTTTCGTACACACGAGGCGCCGCTTCGTACACCTCGTACACACTGGGCTCCGCTGCGAAAGCCTCGCACACACGGCTCTGCTCCGTACGCCTCGAACACACGCGGCTCCACTCCGTACACCTTGTACACTCTCGGCTCTGCTCCATACACCTTGTACACACTCGGCTTCGCTCCGTACGTCTCGTACACACGCGGCTCCGCTCTGTACACCTTGTACAATCTCAGCTCCACAATGTACACACGTGGCTTCACTCTATACACCTCGTACACACACGCCTCCGCTCTGTACACCTCATACACACACGGCTCTGCTCCGTACACCTCGTACACAAGCGGCTCTGCTCCATACACCTCGTACACAAGCGGCTCTGCTCCGTACACGTTGTACACATGTGGCTCTGCTCTGTACACCTCGTACACATATGACTTCGCTCTGTACACACCGTACACACGTGGCTCCGTTTCGTACACACGTGGCGCCGCTTCGTACACCTCGTACACACTGGGCTCCGCTGCAAAACCCTCGCACACACGGCTCTGCTCCGTATGCCTCGTACACACGCGGCTCCGCTCCGTACACCTTGTACACTCTCGGCTCTGCTCCATACACCTTGTACACACTCGGCTTCGCTCCGTACATCTCGTACACACGCGGCTCCGCTCCGTACATCTTGTACACTCTCAGCTCCACAATGTACACACGTGGCTTCACTCTATACACCTCGTACACACACGCCTCCGCTCTGTACACCTCGTACACACGCGGCTCTGCTCCGTACACCTCGTACACACGCGGCTCTGCTCCGTACACCTCGTACACACACGGCTCCACTCTGTACACCTCGTACACCACTCGGCTCCACTCTGTACACCTCGTACACTATCGGCTCCACTCTGTACACCTCGTACACACTCGGCTCCACTTTGTACACCTCGTACACACACAGCTCCAATCTGTACACCTCGTACACACAGGGCTCCGCTCTGTACACCTCATACACACACGGCTCCGCTCCGCACACCTCATACACACACGATTCCGCTCCGCAACTCGTACATACACAGCTTCACTCCATACACCTCATACACACGCACCTCCACTCTGTACACCTTGAACACTCAGCTCCACTCCATATACCTCATACATACATAGCTCTGCTACATTAATTTACACTGTAAATCCTCAGCCCCACACATAAACTTCACCTCATCCAGCACCATGGTGCAGTCCTGGCTGCATACTGAGGAGCTGATCATGTGACCCGCCTGACTCCTCCCCTCCTTTGACATCATCACAGGTCCTGGCAGCGCGAGGCACAGTGAAGCATGAAGCCGGCTCACACAGCCGGCTCACACAGCCGGCTCACACAGCCGCACGGGGGGGGTTTGGAGTTTGGAGTTTGGAGACCGCGGCCGCTGCCGCTCACACAGCTCCACTGCCACACTGGAGGGGGGGGTGTTTGGTGTTTGGAGACCGTGGCCGCTGGCACTGCAGCAGGAGTCTGCTGAGCCTGGGGCAGATGCCCCGCCAGCAGCCCCAGATACGCCAAGCCTGGTCGCAGCGTCGGCGGCCAGGAGTATAGGAGCGGCATCTGCAGGGGGCCGCACTACCACCAGGCGCTCCTGAAGATGCTGCCCCATGTCTACCAGCAGGGCTCGCCGCCTGAGGCTGATACTTCATGTCGCCTCATGGATGCTGCGGCCCTGGTCCTAACCCTTGTTGGGGTTTCCAACAAGCAGACACTTGCAATTGTAGGTCAACCCCTTTAAATCTACTAATCACACTTGAGGCTTTTAAGATTCATTGTCTAAGATGCCAGAAAACAGAGAATGATAGGCGTTATACATGAGACAGCTAAGCTATTAGTCTATCATGTAAGTTATATTCACTTTTATGAATATTACATGATGACTTTATGTTTAATTAGCTTTCAATTTAAGTTTAGTGATCCTTTAAATAAGATTCTTTCGAATGGAAAAGCTAGGACCATTGCATTTTTATGCAAAAGAATTTCTCTCCAAGCCATCGCAGGTTAATAAGACAATAACTAGCTATAAAAAAAATACTGCATACCTCTTAAACTGAGCAAACACCTCTCCCCGCAGTACTGGAATTTAAACTTTTACATTTGGCAGCAAACAAGTACAGATTAATGCTGAGATTAACACAGATTGAAAGTGTTGTTGTATCTGCAGCAATGATAAAAGACGCAATAAAATGGGGAATGGAGGAGCAAAACATTATAATAGCCAGTGTTTTGAAACATTTTATAAGATAACTTACATGCTGAAAGATAATGGGTGACGAAAAAAGAATATTAATAGGAATGCTGTAAAAGGCCTTCAATCAGCCGCAAAGGCTTTGAAATCTAAGTACCGTATTATATTAATACGTATGTCATAACCATTCCTTGCCAGGGAATAAGAAACCCTCTGGCAAAACTGGGTGATTCTTAAATTGTAAGAAATATTAGAATTAAGTATTAAACTGTTCATAATCCCAATGTAAGCTCAATATTGACCCAAACAACTCTCATCTGAAAACATGTGAAACGTAAAGAACACTTTTTGAAGTACTACTAGTGTCGCACCCCGGGGCAGGGATACTCAGAACCGAGTCCTCTATTCAGTCTGCGGGGGAATGTCACGGCGACTGTATGACCAGGTGCGGCAATAAAAGGGAGTTAAAGAAAAAAGGGGAAATAAAGTTTTGAAGTAGTTTGCGACGCCACCCGCGGTTTGTGGCTAGTAAAGCTGGAGGTTGGGTTCTGGGTCCACTGCCCTGAAAATCAGCAAAGACAGGAAGATACAGAGTACCCCCATGTGAATGATTTCCACTGAATTTTCCTTGTGTGCTTGCAGATCAGGGCACTGCAGTGCAGTGATGTCACAACATGAATATGCATTCCCTGGGAAGTGGGAAGCATTAAGGGATCACTGGGATTGACAGGTGGAATGAACATCTTTTTTTACAATTTACAGAGGACAGGGGGTGAGTATAAATGAAGGAAATACATGAATAGAACAAGCATCACCAGATACTTAAAAAAGAAAGATAAGTGAGCCCGCAGATGCTTGGGTTCGCTGAATCCGGACGGACTTAAAGAAAAAAGTCAGTTTTGGGATCGGACTTGACCTGAAGTTGAGCCCGATCCTCGAACTCCATATGAGTCTATAGGGACCTGAACTTTTATGCTATAAAATGGTGGTAGTAAGAGCTAGAGGGCTGCAAAAAGATGCAAATTGGGGATAAGAGCCAGATAATTACACTTACCAAGTTTCTGGTAGCTGTCACATTGTGGGTACGCTAATTAAACCTTTTGAATATTCGCTGCTTCCCAAACCCACCCCTGGTGACAGCTTTTGTGATTGGTTGCAGGCAGACTGCACCTCCACCCTCTGTATCGATGTCTGTGACTGGTTGCCCTCACACCAGTTGATTGGGTCCATAAAGTGGAATGTAAGAATAAATCTTTTTAAAAAATGGCAACCCCATTGCTCTGGTGATGGGGCAATTGGAGTAATATAAGGGGTTAATGACAGTCAAAACTCCCAGCTGTCATGATGTCCTGGATTAGTAATTGATATGTGTCTTTGACACCACCCCCATTACTAATTGTGTAAGTAAAAAGAAATAAAGACAAAACACAGAGAAAATTCTTTATTTTAGATAAAAAAAATATTCTTTCTTCAATTTATTAACCCCCAAAAAACTCCTGCAAGTCCGACGTAATACACAGACACAGCTTCCTATGATGATCCCGGCTCTGCTACATCCTTAGGTCACAGTGCACAGTCACATTAGAAAACGTGGCATTCTGTTTCTGACATGAGATGCAGATTTGGTGCAGAATTTTCTCATTGAACTCAACTCAGGTGAACCCATTAAACTCAATCACAGATTATCGGAATGCGTGCACATGGTAGTATAGCAATCTAGCAATGCTGCAGCGAGTTCAACTGAGCTCACTTTGGGCAGTTGGGTAAGCCCTGATTATAGACTCCAATGAACTCAATGATGTCAAGAGCTCCCCTGTGGCCGTCAGTGTGTCCCAGAAGCTGCAGCTTATTGATGGAGCAGAGCCAAGACCTTTGCAGAACATCATATGGTGAATTACTTCAAACCTAAGGGGTGTTTTTAGATTTAATAAAGGGGTGAAAGAGGGTGTGTCTGTTTTTTTATTTCAAATAAAGGATTTTCATGTTTGTTTGTGTCTATTTCTTTTGACTTACAGATTAGTAATTGGGGTGTCTCATAGACCCCTACCCATTAATAACAAACGGCTGTCCTTAATACCTTATATTACCCTGATTTCCACCATACCTAGGCAATGGGGCAGAGCCAGGTAAAGCATCAGTATGCGCCAATTCTGGTGCTGCTTTGAGTTACTATTTTTAGCCTGAGAAGGGCCCAAAATCATGGGCATTCCCATGCTGAGAATACCAGCCCCATGCTGCCTGCATTCTCTTGGCTGGGTATTAACATTGCAGGGGACCTCAGGTAGCCCTTACTACCACCATTTTATAGCACAGAAGTTTGGGTCCCCATAGACTTATATAGGTTTGTGGCTCAAGTTCGGGTCAATTCCGAAGAAGTCCACCAGGACACGGGATCAGGCGCGGCCACCACTTCCTGTGACACAGGAGCGTTAACCCCTTGGAGCCTGATTCCTGAGTACCCCAAAGCCTGGGGCTCGACACAAGCAGAGCTGAATTCTGACATTGATTATATTACATGTTATTAGGATTAAGCATGTTATAGGGCGTAATTTTATAATTAAAGGGGTTGCTCAGGTTTGTGATGAAAATCTCCCAGTGCATACACTGCACACTTTCAGGATTCTTCAGTGTCTGCAGCAAGAGTGGACAATCATGTGGGCACACTGTGCTTTTATTCTGTGTCCCCCGTATATTGCACAATCCTTATACTATGCCCCCTCATAAAACTCCCACTCCTTGACATACTGTCCTCTCCTTGTTGTGCCTTTACAATGTGTCCTCATGGTGTCTCCTCTCTATACCACCCCTCCCCACACTACACAGTCCCTATTCTGTGCCCCTCACACTTTTCTCTCTCGATATGGTGTCCTTACACTATTTCCCCTCTTGATCACCATACTGTATACTCACTCATACAACACATCCCCCTTGCTCTCTGGCTTAATTTTTTACTATTCCTGGATAGCTTATAAAAAAGTCAATGACATACAATATGTTTTGCGGACACATTGTAAAACCATAATAAATCATTATTATAAGTAATACATGTCTACAGCCATAATATGAAAACATCAACTGCATTCACTGTGAACAGTAAAATGATGGTCATTACACTCAAAATATTATGTATAAATTTCTACAGCTTCAAAAAAATCATGGACACCTTCAATTTTTTAAAGAACATGGCAAAAATGTGCCTTATTTTAGGGCCATATAGTAATGGAATTTCTAGACTGTTGGCAACCCAGGCTAGCTGTTAAGCCTGAAAGATGACTGAACTATGAGGGGCATCAAAAAGAAGCCACCGGAGAGACACCTTGAACACCTTGCATTAGGAAGCTTATTGGTGCCCCCTAATCAGCTTACCAGGGGCAAATACCCTGCACTACCCCCCCTCTCCTGATCTAAGCTAAAGCAGAGAATGCAGTAGCCATTTTAGGGTATTTAAGATAGTGGAAGTGGATAGTGGATTTTACCTGATCAGTGTTCATCAGGTTTGTCTGCCAAAGCAAGGAGTGCCTCCAAAACTCAGAAGAGGTGCCAGTCTTTCAATTATAGTTTTTCTCTGCAAGTTCCTCTCCTGGTTTTGGCACACAAACCGGATGGAACTTGATCAGGGAAAATCCTGCAGTGTGAAACCAGCCTTTGATGTATATTTACATCAAATGTTGTGTCCCTGCCTTGATTAAAGCTAGCATGCCTAGCCCACATCTTTGCCGGTACACCATGGATGATCTGAGCAACCGACATGTGGATCGGAGATCCGCCGGTGGCTGTTAACCATTTACATTTTGCTGTTAGTCTCTCACTGCAAGATCTAACACGTGTAGGCAGGGGGACATGATCATGGTACGCTGATGGATTGTCATGACAGCCAGGGGTCAGCTGATGATGCCAACATTCATCGGAGATCTCTATTTTAGCTATACAGAGCAGTACTGATGCATTATTCTATTTAACTCAAGCGATCGATAATCTTGGCTTCAAGTTCCCTAAGGGGATTAGTAACATCAGTAAAAAGGTAAAAAAAAGCTTTTAAAAGTATGACCCCCTCCACAAAAGTTCAAATCACCCCCCTTTTGCCCCATTGAAAATAAAACCTGAAATAAAAAATTATATGAAAAAAATACCCTGCTGTAAATAAATAAGTAAAAATCAAGTACATATAAACAACATAGGGCACCTACTAAGCACGTTTTGATGAAACAAATATGTAAAGCCATCCCGCCGTTTCAAGTTGGAAAGTACCTAACTATTTCTAATATTAGAAAGGGTTAGGTACTTTCCCAGAATAGGTATACTTGTTGCAGTGGGACGGCATTATATCAAAAACGTGTTTAATAGGTGCCCTACGTTGTTTATATGTACTTGATTTTTACTTATTTATTTTGAGCAGGGTATTTTTTTATATATTTTATCTTACGTTTTGTCAGTTTGGTGGCCAGTATGAACATACTTTAATACTTTGAATAAGTATATCCAGTTTTTTGTATTTTTTCCCATTGAAAATAAAACAATTAAAAAAAAAACAAACAAAAAACCACACATATCTGGTGTCACTGCGGTCAGAATTTCCAACCTATCAAAATATACAATAATTAAACTGATCAGTTATCAGTATAATAAAAAAAAAAATTAAAACGCCAGAATTACGTTGTTTTGGTCAACGTAACAGTGCAATAAAATACAATGAGATGTGATCAAGGCATTATATCTACTGAAAAATGGTATCAGTAAAATTGGCAGCTCAAGGCGGAATAATTAAGAGGCATTAGGGAAAAATTGTTGACACATCAAAAACCCTTGGTCATGGTAAAATCAAAAATTTTGTGTAATCTTCACTTTACCTCACATACAAAATCTGATGGCAATGGCCAGCATTTCTGTGCTGTGTCTCTTTCAGTGTAGCCATTACAAATAATAGTCCCTACGCTAGACCTAACCTACATTTCCAATTATGCTTTACTAAAAGTATTGCAGTTACACATGTTTTGTTATACACATGTGGATTTCCTTTGTGTGTATTGGAACAACATAACAATTAGGAAAAAAGGCACATTGGACATAATTTCACACAAAACCCCAAAAATGGATCAGACAAAATTGTTGGCACCTTTAAAAAATTGTGGGTAAACAACTGTGTTTCAAGCAGTCCCAATCAAATTCCAAATAAATTCTAACTGTCCTGCAGGCTCAGGGTGCATCAGTGTCACCACAAACTATCTGTCGACATTTGAATTAAATGACAGGAGACCCAGGAGGACCCCACTGCAGACACAGAGACATTAAAACCAAGACTTCAGTTTGCCAAAATGTACATGACTCAGCCATAATCCTTCTGGGAAAGTGTACTGTGGACAAATGAGACCTAGATAGAATTTTTTTTGGTAAAGCACAATGTTATATAGTTTACCAAAAACAGAATGAGGCCTACAAAGAAAAGAACACAGTATCTACCGTCTAATATAGGGAAGGTTCAAAGATGTTTAGTGGTTGTCCTGCTGCCTCTGACACTGAGTGCCTTGACAGTGTACAAGGCATTGAGAAATCTGAAGATTACTAAAAAATTTTGAGTCACAATGTATTGCCCAGTGTCAGAAAGCTGGTTATGTGTCCTGTTTCATGGGTCTTCCAGCAGTACAATGACCCCAAATATTTCACGAATACGCCAGAAATGGATGGAAACAAAGGATTGGAGAGTTCTTAAGTGGCAAACAATGAGTTCAGAACTAAATCTCATTGAGCACCTGTGAAGAGACCTTAAGATTGCTTTTGGGAGAAGGCGCCTTCAAATATGAGAGACCAGGAGCAGTTTCCAAAAGAAGAGTGGTTCAAAATTCCAGCTGAGAGGTGTAAAATGCTTGTTGATTCTTATAGGAAGTGATGATTAGTATTTATTCCAAAAGGTGAAACCAAATATTAAGTTGAAGGCACCAACAATTTTGTCTTGCCCATTTTTGGAGTTTTGTGTTAAATTATGTCCAATTTGCCTTTTTTCTCCATTATTTTGCGTTGTTCCAATACACACAAAGGAAATAAACATATGCATAATGAAACATGTGATTGCAATAATTTTCTGGAAGAAATACTTCAATTTGTGAAACAATTTCAAGAATGCCAACACTTTCACCATAATTTAAATGGCCAATAATAAAGTCCTGTAGATACACAATAATGGTGATACCCTGAATATACTTCTAATACACATTGGTTGTAAAATGAATACTGGAGCCAGAGGCATAATGGTCGTGGTTACAAAGGATATGAGCGTGACCGGACTTGAGATGGAGGAGGGCAGGTTGATGCAATTTGCACATGGTTATGTGTCCTCGGGACTACAAGATGGGGACATTATTGAATTATAGGGCCAGGATGGAGGACATTATTACAGCATCACTGTCCATCTGACCAACGTGCTGGAGGAGGGCCCAATTCCTAATTTTGCACCACGACCCATAGGACGTTAGTTGCACCACTGACTGGACCAGATGCAAGAGAAAAGAAACAAAATTTTTCTTTATATGACTCTTTCTGTTTGATTTTACTTTTGACTCTGGCTAAAAAAGATAGCAGTGAAAACGTCATATCTGATTTCAGCCATAGTTACTGAGATAAAAGTGAACAAATGGTTTGAAAGGGTTAAAAGTGCTATACCACAGACTCATGAGCACTGACAGGGTGATTAAGAGCTTCTGGATGATCTGTGTTTGTACAATAACATGTTCTCTTTAGCTGCTACTCATCGGCATTCATTCGTAGCCACGTCTTTATGTGGTATAGGATTCCATGTCCATGATTCTGTGTTCTTAGAGCAATTATGACACCAGGGCGTTTAACAAACAGTCACATATTATATCACAATTACTCACACGTAATAAACGTCCTGTGCAAGGTGGTGAAAGAAACATTTTACAGTGTCTTAAAAACTGGACTACTTTTCCATGTACACAGAATCCATGCTGACACTGTTCCAAGAAAATGTTAAATATATGTATGATGAACATTTTTTGCTTATTATCATATATTCAAATCTACAATAATTTTCACTGGACATATAATAGACTAAAAGTGCCAATACACAAAAGATTAAAGTTCGCCAAACCCACTAATATCAGAGTGACAGGATTTTTATCTAGCGTATAAAGATCGGGCATTTTGGGTTTAAATGAAAACTTTTAAATAAATATGTCTGGCATTGGGTAACGCTCTTCTCCCTGTTTCAAATATGTGCATATTGTATGAAGGAGTCTGAACGTATGGCTGATGGCTGAACAAGCAGTTGGCTGACAACCACAAAAGGTGTATGACAACTTTAGTACCTTATAGAGGTTGTTTATTACTAAGTAAATAGTAAAATATCCGGGTTCTGATTATTCTAACGGAATACTTTTTACTATTTGGGTATTCGTCTTTAATACTGAATCTAATGCAATTCAACTCAAATAGTTTTCTGTAAGATTCCCCAGAAAAATATTCGAGTTCTCCATTGACTTGCATTAGGTTCAATATTCGAGACGAATACCTGAATTGCAAAGGGTCTATAAGAAAAAAACAGTCATGCTCACCCTGTCACTGGTAATATGAATCCAAGAAGGTGTCCAATCAAATCCAGGCAGTGCAAGGAGCCAGAATGTCGGGGAATTTAGGGAACACAAGTAGGAAGGATTCTAGCAGCACGTCCAGGATAAAATCAAATTATTTATTTCAGTTGTTTAAAATATTTCATCTTAGATTAAGGTTATAAGACATGTGTAGCAAGCATAGGTGATTGAGGCTTACGGACCCGAATATTTCACTATTTGCTCATCACTATTGAAGCACCCCAGGGCTGCGAGGTACTTGGAACCGGGCTGTTAACACTTCTAGGGAGTCACAGGGGTCGAGACCCGGCTTCCGTGACCCTGGGTTCAGTTGTAAAGGGAGTTTTTGGGAAATAGAGAAAGTTATTTGTGACACCACCCGTGGTTTGTGGCTATTAGTGGCCACCGCTGCTGCAGAAACTCTGGGGATGATGGATGGGCAGCTGGGATGTAGTGGCTCCCCACGGGTGGAGCAGATCCCAAGGGCAGTGGATGTTTCAAGGGTGTATGGTGCAGGATGGAGGGCATAAAGTAACTGACAGACACAAGGTTTGTTGGATTCTCAAGTCCTTTACTGGTGATACTGACACAGGGACAGATGATATTGATGGAATCCAACAACCTCCTCACCTGGCAAGTTCTGAGGCCTCCCTCTCTTAGTTGGTCCCTGTGGCTGCTTAAGCTCAGCTGCGGCCCTCTCTCTGTCCTGCAGTGTGCCATATGACAGGCAGCTCGAGTCCTTCTCCAGTCCCACTTCTCTGGTGGCTACTCCTAGGCTTTTCACACTGCTTTGCCTCCGGGCACTTTGGTGTGGATGGGGTACTTGGAATTCCCCACCCTCTGGTATTGGCTGCTGGGACATTAGGCCCAGCACAGCCTTGGACTCTGGTGTCTGTTTTCCTGGTTCTGACTCCTCTGGGGTGAGCTCGACACAGCTCTGCTCCCCAGGCTCTCCTCTGCTTTTTCAGACCCTTGCCTATGAGTCACTCAAGATAAGTCTGACTCTCCTGGGGCAAGCTTATCACTGCTCCAGTCCACAGGATGTCTTCCTTAGTCCTCCTAGGAACTGAACTGACTAACACTGCTGCAGACTAGAATTTATAGGGGAGCTTACCCTGAACCAGGGTTTAGGTCTCCCCCTCAGGCCTGGGGGCAGAAGGTGTTGTGTGCTTTGGGTTTTGCCTGGTGTGAAGATCCTCTGTTGCTTTCCCCGGGGAAGATAATGACATATTGGCATCCGGACTCTGGGGTGCCACACTGTTTATTACTTTACCTTGGTTTATAAATCGATCATGGATAGTAATGGCATAAAAAAAACATCAACTTACCAACCTGTGCTCCTCTTTACTGCTTCTGGTTTCCCCGATGATCTTCTAGATTGCTTTACTGGTGGGGTGTGTCACGTGACCGATGCGATGCAGCCAATGGCTTCTGATTGGCTGTAGTATTCACATTCCATCGGAGCCAGAATATGTGGTCTCTTATCTGTTTCATCACCACTGCCTTCATTATATGCACCGATATCATGTAGTTTGTAACATAAAAGAGTAATATAGTTTGTTTCTTCTTTTGTCTGTGAAGGTTAAGGTTGCACAATCTCCTAAAACACCTTAAAAACTTGGTGATCTAAAATAGCAACCATAAAAGGTCCTATCACTGTTTTTTAGGGAGTTTAAGAGGACTTATCACCACTTTTGACCTGCCCAATTTAGTAGATACTTGCTTTTAAAAAAAAAAAAAAAAAAAAAAAAATAGAATAACATTGTTGAAGTATATCTACTACATAAAAGTTATATCCAGCCTGTCTGTCTGTCTGTACTTTTGTCCCCAAAATAATGCCACCTATAGGACATTGTATAAATTATGGTTAAACTGGAAAATTTCAGTTCACTGGAATGTGAAGAAGCCCATACGTTTAGTTGATCAGTCAAAGAAAACAGTGCCACCTATAGGACATCTGTGATGGGGGGGGGGGGGGCACACGCTGTCCGGGCCACTGGCCACAGTACAAGCATTCATTATTTCCTGCACCTGGGTCCATTCCGTCATATGCTTGGGTCAGACCCATCAAGCTGCTTCACTTCCTTCCATTTGCTTTCCACTCTGGAACGCATGCTGGTGTTGCAGCTCCTCAGCATACAGGGGGAAAAAGACATCGCACAGGGGTCAGCGAGACAGCGCACAATGAGGGGACAGATAGCACACAGTGGGAGAGACAATGCAAGGGGAGAGAGCACACTAGGTGAAGAAAGCACACATAGGGAGAGACCGCACAAGGGAAGAGAGAGCAAACAGGGAGAACAAAGAGTGCAAAGGGGGAGAAAGAGCACACAGGGGGAGAGACAGCACTGGGGGGAGACAGAACAGGGGGAGAAAGGGCACACAGGGAGGAGAGACATCACAAGGGAAGAGAGATCTCACAAGGGGAGATACAGCACAAGGAGAGAGATCATACAGGGGAAGAGAGAGTGCACAGGGGGAGAGACAGCATGAGAGGAGAGAGAGCACACAGGAAAGACAGCACAAAGGGAGGGAGAGTACACAGGGGACAGAGAGAGGGCACAAAGGGAAGAGAGATTTCACAGGGGGCAGAGATAGAACAAGGGGAAAAAGAATGTACAGGGATGAGAGACAGCACAAGGAGAGAGAAAGCGCACAGAAGGATGATGAGCAGCAGCAGCACCTGCCAAGTCATGGCCACCCTGTGCAGCAGCAGGCTCCCCCCTGCGATCCTTTGCTGTACTGTGATTATTTGTGATCCTGTACTGTAATGTCTATATACATCTTTACTTCCTCTCCGGCCCAGGAGATGTGGTATGGTGAAGCCACGTGAAACGCATGTCTGGGGCCTATGTTTCATTGGTAAGCTGGGCTTGAAGTAATATACTATTTTCAACGACCTACTGTATATATTTTCTTGTGGTTATTTTCAGTCTGCCGCTATTGCAAGCCTTACACCCTATCCTATACTCCATTAGTATGCTGGGACTACTTATGAATGGGATTTTTTCTAAAATTACCACCACATATTCATTCTTTAGATCCCTTTGACTCTTTGTTGAAATAAACTATAAATATTATATATGGAATTTTTTACGTGTGCTCTAATCAATTTTCTATATACTGTTCTTGACGCTATTACAAATTGTTCCTATTTGCTCTCTTGATTTGTATGTGTTACATGAATGTGCATTATTCATTGTTTGATAGTTGTGTCCATGGACTGTATTATTCATGTCCATTATTCCCTATAGTCTGTATATTTACCATCAGTGCCAAAGACAAAAAACAATACTGCACTTACAGGATGCATTCAGGCCCCACTTGTGTAGCAAGCCCAGGTGCAGGCTGATAAATCACCTCAACCTACAACAAGGTGTGGGAGGCGACTTGCCATGCACACTATGGGCCCGCATAGGACACCACTCACACTGATACATATTACATATGGTGCAGAGTGTCTGAAAGCTACCCAAACTCTCCGCTGCCTGAGCAATGGGCCGCACAGTACAATGCTTCTGCACCACTAGGTGAATGGTGCCCCATGGGGCCCAACTACACCCCGAAATGAATAAAAAAGTGCAGAAAAGTTTTTTATATGATGAACAAAAAACTTTTATAAATGGGATATTGGTTCATGTGTTGGCCAAGACACTTAAGCTCATGATCCTCGTCACGGATTCCCATGCTCATGAGTCCTAAAAATAATTTTTGTGTCACAGTTCTTGGTATATAGGGTCTGATCTCAACCTTGGTGGATGAGTTTTTCTGCTGCTATCTCGTCTAACTAGCCTGAGTGTCTGCAAAAGGCGTATTTCTCTCTGAAGAATTTGGCACATCCAAATATTACAGGGACAGTCCAATAATTTCAATGGGGCTGTGTAGTAACTTAAAGGGACTCAGTCAGGTCATTTTTTAGTATGATACTAATAGTATGCTTGAATAGTGCCTGGGTAGCCTTTTTAAAACACATAAAAATCATTACTGTACCCTGTGTACTTTTCTTGCTGTAAGCATCTTAACACTTTGCAGGCAGCTGGCTGCCATAGTCCTGTCCATTACTTTGATTGACGAATAGTCAGTCGCATGTAAATGTTATTTAAATATCTATGCCTGTCCAAGCTGTTATTCTCTCTCATCACCTCCTGCGCTGAAGTCAGTCACTGAAAATCTCAGGCTTGTGCAAGCTGCTTCTGAGGGGGATGGGGAGAGAGAGATAGGAGACGGGGGACGTGTTTATGCCGCCACTCTTGTAGTAAGATCACTGCACTGTGTGCTATCTGTGAGAGATTTCTATGTGTTTATATGAACATTTGTTTTCCTGCATAAAAGTTATGTTTGCATCTGCTGAGCAAATGAACAAATGTTCGTATAAACACACAGTAATATCTCAGACATCATACACTACAGATATGCCTCAGATACACACAATGACACTGCTTCATCCTGGAGGGAAATTAAGATGTCAAAGCCACAGCTAAGAGCACACATCATCTTCCCCCTCCTCTCTCCTCTGCAGTGAAAGCCAACAAGTCAGGATCCATTGCACAGACATCCCCCATATCAGAGATTTCCACTGAACTTTCCTTACGTGCTTGCAGTAGGGCGATGCAGTGATGTCCCTACATGAATATTCATTGCCTGGGGAGTGTGCTGCAGGGAATTAAGTGATCACTCACTGTGATTGACAGATGGAATGAATCTCTTTTTTTGTGGCGCTAGAGGTCATCCACTTCCTCACTGAAGTGACAATTTGCATATTTCCTAGAGGAGGGATGCGGCTTTAAATCTCCTTATCTACTTGACTGTCTCCTTATGGTTGCAGGCAAACTCCTCTCCATAAGGTAGATAGTGAGTTCCCCAGATCTCTTTTTTTTGCAGTGTACAGAGGATTGGTGGAGTATAAATAAAAGAAATACATGAATAGAATGAGCTTCACTAGAGGAATTAGAATATGATATCAGTTACATATGGATTTTTGACCTGACTGATTCCCTTTAATTTAAATTGTGGTAGAGTTATAGGCAAACTGAACTCTTGCTGACACAATCTTAGATTATAGTGATCTTTGGGGGGCTACAAATTACCCAGCTATATTATTTTCAGAGGAACCTTAAAAATAAAAATGGATATTCTAAAGCATACTAGTCTGTTATATAATTTTTTAAATGTGCATTTACCTAACGGATATAATGAATAATATATAATCATAAAACTTACTGCAGATGAAAATTGTAGTTATAATAAAAATAAAAACATTTTTTTTTGCACCCACTGAATACCCCAATACCTTTTATCATTCCCTTGCGAATTGACTCTAAATACGTTCATATACCTTTAAATTTAGCAAAAAAAATTAAAAAAGACGTTTTCTTCTTGTCATTTTTAATACTCCTACTGATTAATATTTTTTTTACTTTTTACTTGTGTTATTTATATAGACCGTAAATCTTTTGCAAGGATTCAGCATGTAATTATTGTTTTATTTTCTAATTAGAATGTTTCACTTTCATGCATATTATTATATAAAATATAAAACTGTATGCACATTTACGAGAAAGAATTATTTATCTCAGCATTTGTTTTACCACCGGCATATTTACTAGAGCACATGATTTGGTAGCATAAGGTGGTCTGTTCTTCCCTCTAAGGGGAGTATGACACCTTTTAACACAATATGAGAAGGAATCATGTAGAGACATTTTGGATTTATTTTAATTTGTATTTAAAGGGATGTATCAGGGTTTCATTTTTTTAATTATAGCTCACAGTCTGGAGACGTTATAATTCTGAGACCTCAGTTTTCCCAAAGGGAATCAGTCGATATGGAAATACTGTGCAGAGTGTTTAAAGACATTTTATTACTTTCAGCAGTCACAAGTTTAGATCCACTAAGATTACTATGCCTTTAAACAATTTAGGACAGCCCTTATGATGATGTCATGTGTTTGGAATAGGTGATAGGTTTATTGGCAACATCTGAGTTAATTAGAGACACACCTGTGGATATATTTTAATGCAAACCTGAAACACACTGCTTCTTTGTGTAGCATCATGGAAAAGTCTAAAGAAATCAGGAAGAGAATTGTGGACATTCAGAAATCTAGTTCATCAGTGGGTGCAATTTCCAGGTACCTGAAGGTGCCTCATTCATCTCTACAAATAATGATATGCAAGTACAAACAAGATGGGAATGTCCAGCCATCATACGGCTCAGGAAGGTAATGGGTTCTGTGTCCCAGATATGAACGTGCTTTGGTCTGACATGATCAATGACTACTGTATCAAAATTTTAATAACATTGAGATCAGGGCTTTTGCTTTTGTTCTTGGGTTGATATGCACATGTTAAACCAAAGCACGTTCATCTCTGGGACACAGAACCCTAAGCGGTATGATGGCTGGACTTTCCCATTTTGTTTGTACTTGAGTATAATTGTTTGTACAGATGAACAAAGCACCTTCAGGTATCTGAAAATTGCACCCAAGGATGAACCTATCAAAAGCTTCCAAACGCATAACATCATCATATGGATTGTCCCAGATTGTTAAAAGGCATATAAAGCTTAGTATATGAAAACTTGTGACTTTGCAGAAAGTATTAAAAATGTCTTAAAGCGCTTTCTCTTTCTCTCATTATTGTGGCATTAGGCAAATATAAACAATTATGGTAATCCTAATTAATCTAAAACAGAAAAGGTTTATTCTGATTTCATGTTAGGTAGTGAGGAAAACATGCATATATGTCTTTTTGTATAGTTTATGTAAACTTCTGGTTTCAACTGTAGTAGACTGTCAATCATTCATTGGGACCTCCAAAGTTTCCTGTATGGCCTCCTTCACAAGACTGTGTTTCCAGTATGTGCGGTATCTATTTTTTTCATGGATGCTGCATGTATCCATTATAGCTTCACGTCTGTATTTTCAGTCACACAAAAAAGCAATAAAAGTGCAATAGGGTCTTATCTGGGGAAACACTTAGTCCACGGAAGTGACAATAAGCTAACCTGGGGTAGTTATAAGAAGCCACAAATACTATCCAAATAATTAATACGGTGGCTGCAGCATCCCATGAGAAAGTATTCCATGTGGAGAACGACAAAAGGATAAAGCTAAACTGCCGCAAGGATTATTCAGAACAAATTGGATGAAAAAGAGTGATTTTTATTAAGTCAAAGCGTTTTAAAGAGTGATTTACTCTTCTTCAGGACAAGCACATGTGATTTGGACTGAATAATGCTTTATCTTTATCTCTTTCACCAGCTTGAGTACATATTTTCACACAAATCATTTGTCCATGCAAAACATACAGCAAGGATGACATGAGCCAACACAAGTCTATGTGTCCATGAAAAACACAGGAATAATTAAAAGGAAGAAAACAGCCGTCTCTTCCTGTTGATTGTGAAAAGAAATTGGGCCGCAAGTGAAGATTCCTCACTGTTATTAAATTCATATAGGGGGCCAAACGGCCACACACCAGGATGGTTGTGCACCCCTGTACAACTTCGGAATAGGGTCTGATCGTCTGTGTTCTCCGTGGAGGTGATGAGGAGCAGCCAGCAGCTGTAAGCCGCTGCTCCCGCGGCACTTCCGAGTGGGGTCATGTGATCGGAAGAAATAGGAAATACATCACTGCAGGTCCTGTATGCGATGCGACTACTCAGCAAACCTATCCAGGTCCTTCAATTGTGATTAATGTGGATCCAGCCTCCGGAGCTGCTTCTGCCAGTCTTTCCCAAAGGGGATTAAACCGTGGATAGGGAAAAGGATGGTCAATGGAGCGCTAGGAGTAGGAAACACAAGGGGGGCTATAAGTTGTCCAAACCTTTATTATCCCCGTGTACCCATATCACCTAATGAAGACAGCTGTCTTGCTGTTGAAACGCGTTGTGGCCTTGCATAAGGTGTTAATAAAGGTTTGGACAACTTATATAGCCCCCTCTTCTGTTGCCTACTCCTGGCGATTCATTGACCGTCCTTTTCCCTATCCACTTCCTGTTGATTCACTCATATGTCAGAAGACAGGGAGAGTGAAGCCGTCAGTAATTAGGCATGGAGCTAGCGTGATGTCATAACATCACATGAGCCATGGGACCGCAAGTCAACATTGCTGGAACGACGCAAACTCTTAGCATAGTCTTTTTTTATTTTAAATGGAGGAAACATGAGAATGAGAATGTGGTGTCCAAGTAGTGGACAGCCCCTTCAAAAAAAAACATAAAACACAATCTTCTGATTATATCCAAAGTATTTTCAAATTCTTCATTTCCATTAAATCAAGACAGTATATAACATGATTCCTGATCTTTTATACAAAGCCTTCTGGTCACTGTTAACTAGTCCTCTCCTGTTAAAAATTAGTTGAAATTGGCATAAAAACGACAAAAGTCGCTAAAGATTTAGGCAACCATAGGTTGCTCCAAAATTTTGCTAAATTCAAAATTTTTGTTTGCCAGGTCTCTGGCACCTACTGTTGAATTAAACCCTTTGTGTTTGCGATATCCTTTCAGAAGTCAATTGGACAATTTTTCAAAACTTGCTTTTCTTAAGATGCTCCAAACTCATTAAGGAGAGCGTCATAATCAGAAATATACTCCAGCTCACTTTCAGTAAAAATAATAGTGACTATAAAATACACACAATTGTAAAGGTCTTAATTTCTCCTACAATTGCTTTTCATAAAAGCACCAGCTTTCTCTATGTGAGCATTAGACATCCACATTGTTGTTTGGAGAAGGCACCCTACAAATATCTGAGACCTGGAGCAGTTTGTAAAAGAAGAGTCCAAACAAGAAAAAAACTCCTTTGAACATGGAAGAGGGGATCCAAGATGCATGAGAAACTTGTATTTACTTTGCCATCAGGATACAAAAAAAACACAACACCAGAGCCCTCACATCCCCTAAAAACCACCTACGCATTTTGGCGACATGGCCTTAGTCATAGTGTAGCGACCGGTGGTAAGGCCGCGGGTGTGTGTGTATGATCTTTCTCAACAGAATCCCCATACTCAGATTTAACCGGTAGTAACATTTCTTTACTGTAAAACATGTCTATAACACAGTCAACTGATCTAGCTGCACACATGTATATGGTGGGGGTCTCTGGATCTTCACTTCTTCCGGGTACGCAGCTAGCAAAGAAAAAAACACAACAATGGAGATATCTTTCCCTAACTTTCCCTAAAATCACGTACCAGTCTTATCACAGAAGAAGATGTCGCTCCCACGTAGCAGGCCTTGGGATCTCCTCACTCTTCTTCTTTGGTCTCCTTCTGCAGGTAACAGTCTGTCTCTCCCAGTCTCAGGGCACACAGAGCAACAGCAGAAGGGAGATCACAGCAGCACAAATGGCTCCCTTATGTCGGTCACGGCCCCTGCACATGTAATCCGGGTGCTCGGCGGGCAAGGTTTTGCAGAGCGGCCAGAGTCACAGCACCAAAGTCCAGTGGCCAAGGATCAGTCACAGGGGCTTCTGCGGGGTGATTTTTCCGGCAAGGTGTAGCAAAGTAGTCCACTTTAAACAGACATCCGCAGGTAGATCTTCTCAGCTCTGGATTTATACTGCTCTGATTCTCTGCTTTCACTTCCTGGTTAAACAACAGAGATGGCTGGGAGTTTCCCAGCTCTGTGATTGTACAGTCCACTGATGCCCCCTGGTGGACAAGTGCGGACTGTGCACAGTTCCTTTCAGTTTCAATTTCAATAATACAATCTGAATTGTACACCTCATTACATACCCCCCCACTTAAAGGTTGACAGTCCCTGTCAACAACCATCGGCTCCAAGGCAGTGATGGCAGTTGATATCACAGGGATTGATCTCCGGCGGAGTAGGGACCTCTGTTGGGGGAAACCGTCATCCCCCCGTTCACCTTCGCTCCCTTGTTCAGGGCTCACAATATCTCCAATAAACTCAGTCACGTTTTCTACCCGGGGAGAGTAGGATCGCCGGCGGTAGCGGCGCCGGTTGGGGGCAAATCTGCTTCCTTTGACGGGAACACCCCCAGGACCGGTGACGTCGGCGGCCTCTGTACCCCTCTCTCCCTTCACAACATCAAACTGTACCACCTCCCCATCACCAACGCTGCGGAGGCACTTACGAGGATTGTTACGCTTTATGGCAGTCTGATGTACAAACACGTCATCCTTTGTGTCATTCCTGCTGATGAAGCCATACCCATCGCGGACATTAAACCACTTCACCGTCCCCTGGACCCGAGTGGCCAGCACTTGCTTATCGGTCTGGCTCTGTCTCTTCACACCCTTTTCCCTGATCTCCCCTGCCGAGCGAACCGCTTTGGCTGGGGCGTCAAGTTTAAAGGTGGCGGCTGTTGTGGGGCATGACTTGCTGGTTCTGGTATATCTGACCACGGGTGGAGGATGCGGACATCGGTTTGCCCTATGGCGGGGGTCGCCGCATGTCCAGCACCTTCCCATAGGCCGACTGGGTTGCTGTCTCGCTTGCCTGTCCGCCTGTTGGTCTAGCCTGAGCTGTAGCTGTAGTATCTGTTTCTGCAACTCTGCTACTATCTGCTTCAATTCTTCCGTGTCACTGTTCGGAGTGCTGGCACCGGATATGGACCTGCAGGCCGTAGTATAAGTCTGGTTATAAGCTACTACCGGGAGGAGATTCTGTTGATCACACATCCTGCCGACTACGCCAGATGTAGCGACCGGTGGTAAGGCCGCGGGTGTGTGTGTATGATCTTTCTCAACAGAATCCCCATACTCAGATTTAACCGGTAGTAACATTTCTTTACTGTAAAACATGTCTATAACACAGTCAACTGATCTAGCTGCACACATGTATATGGTGGGGGTCTCTGGATCTTCACTTCTTCCGGGTACGCAGCTAGCAAAGAAAAAAACACAACAATGGAGATATCTTTCCCTAACTTTCCCTAAAATCACGTACCAGTCTTATCACAGAAGAAGATGTCGCTCCCACGTAGCAGGCCTGGGGATCTCCTCACTCTTCTTCTTTGGTCTCCTTCTGCAGGTAACAGTCTGTCTCTCCCAGTCTCAGGGCACACAGAGCAACAGCAGAAGGGAGATCACAGCAGCACAAATGGCTCCCTTATGTCGGTCACGGCCCCTGCACATGTAATCCGGGTGCTCGGCGGGCAAGGTTTTGCAGAGCGGCCAGAGTCACAGCACCAAAGTCCAGTGGCCCAGGATCAGTCACAGGGGCTTCTGCGGGGTGATTTTTCCGGCAAGGTGTAGCAAAGTAGTCCACTTTAAACAGACATCCGCAGGTAGATCTTCTCAGCTCTGGATTTATACTGCTCTGATTCTCTGCTTTCACTTCCTGGTTAAACAACAGAGATGGCTGGGAGTTTCCCAGCTCTGTGATTGTACAGTCCACTGATGCCCCCTGGTGGACAAGTGCGGACTGTGCACAGTTCCTTTCAGTTTCAATTTCAATAATACAATCTGAATTGTACACCTCATTACAATAGTAAGGTATAAACTCCCACAAGACAGTTATAAATACACTGTTTCCCCCAAAATAAGTGTCAGTGACAGTGTCTTATATTAATTTTTGCTCCCAAAGATGTGCTAGGTCTTATTTTCATGGAATGCTTTATTTTTCCATCATTCCCTTGCAGCCCCCAATATCTCCATCATTTCCTTGAAACTCCCATCATCCCCATGCAACCCCCAATATCCCCTTGCAGCCCCCATAATCCCCATCATCCCCTTGCAGCCTCCAATATCCACATCATCCCCAGGCTGCTCCAATACCATATCCCCATCATCCCCTTGCAGCCCCCAATACCATATCCCCATCATCTCCGTGCAGCCCCAATATTCCCATGCAGCCCCAATACCGTATCCCCATTATCCCCTTGAAGCCCCCATCATCCCCTTTATGACACACATGGAAACACACACACACCCTTTTCTCACTGGTCCGCCACTGCAGTATTATGGCTGCCGCTCTGAGCTGTCTGCCTCATTGGCGTAGATGTACAGAGAACTGCCTGCCAATCAGAGCCCAGCAACCGCTGCCCAATCAGAGGCCCACATGTACCGTCTTTGATTGGTCAATGGCTTCTGGGTTCTGATTGGCTGGCGGCTCCTCGTACATCTACGCAGCTGAGGCACAGAGCTAGGAGCAATGTGGTAATACCTCTTTTCTCATCAGTCTTCCACTGCATATATTACGGGCACCTCCCTGAACTCTCTGCCTCAGCTGTGTAGATGTACGGAAAACCGCCAGCCAATCAGAACCAAGCAGCTGCCGGAAAATCAGAGACCCGCATGTAACATCATTCGCCGGCAGCTTCTGGGCTCTGATTGGCATTTACATCTACACAGCTGAGGCAGAGAGCTAAGAGCAGCGTAGTAATACATGCAGTGGCTGTCACCAGGACAAGCGACTGCTGTGGGAGGGTGCGCTATGGTAAAGTAATGCATACACACAAAAACAGCTGATCTTCTGTGAGACGGGCATGCTTAAGAAAACAAAACTAGGTCTTGTTTTCAGAGGAGGGCTGATATTTAGCAGCCTGAAAACCCCCCCACTAAGTCTTATTTTAGGGGGATGTCATATTTTTGGGTAAACACAGTAGTCGTGCATAAAAGAATACAAGTAGAAGACCTATGTTGAAGGATCATGTGCCTCACATCATTAATGATTGCCTGAGACAGCCTCATCTTCAATAGTTTTTAGCCGATATTAATTTCCTCTTATCCAGGAAGGTTCTGAGAGAACTGCAAGATACACACACTGGAATCATTGACGAAAGGAAAAGACACTTATAATGAACTACCTGCACTTCATGTGGTGAGCTGAACATTTCTCTTGGTTTCTATTGCAAAAGAAGAGTGGTCCAAAATTCCATATTGCACAAACCTGTTACTTGCCTAAGGTGAGTTTGAACGAGCATCACATGCTTGAAACAAAGTTGTTTACTCACAATTTTGGAAAGTTGCCTAAAATTTAGTTTGGACCATTTTAGAGTTTTGTGTGAAATTATGTCTAATTTGCCTTTTTTTCTCAGTATCTTTTATATTGGTGCAATTAATACAAAAGAAATAAACGTGTGTATGACAAAAAATGTGTAATTGAAATTTTCTGGGTGAGATAATTTTCTTAAACAATTTCAAAAGTTCCAAGACTTTCGGCAATGACTGTAGGAATTGAAAGTCTACAAAGAAAAAGATTAACGGTTATAGTGGTAGAGGGGGACAACTGTACAGAAAACTGACTCAAACTGATGGTGTTGGTGTCATCTGGCTGTGATTGAGATGATTAATGTGTCATATATTCTATAATGCCCTTCACTTCCACTGAATACTTCCCGATGTCAAAAGAGGCCAATTGTGATGTGTTTGACGGTACAACTAAACCATTGACTGTTGCCAGTGGTAATTCTACTGCAACTTGCAGCTCCCACATTCTTAGTCAAGGCATGTTTTTTGTCATTTCTAGTATACTATCCATTGCGATTGTCACTTTATTCTTTACCATACATTTTGAACACTGATAAAATTGACTTACTGTTGCTTTCTAAAGCATTATAAATGAGGAAAATTTTTTAAATACAAATACAGCAGGACACATGACAGCTACACCATATCACTGTTCAATCTCGCTAAGTCTGGAACTACTGTTACTTACTATTTTACATTATTTCTGTTCCCTTAAAATTTGAACATCTGTATTTGATGGGGGAATCACAGGTAGTCGGGATCCCGGTTCCGTGCCCTGGTTATCATTTGAGTTAGATGGTGGGGAGGGAATATTTACAAGGGAACGTGACGCCACCTGTGGATCCTGGTAATATGGGTAACGGCGCTGCAAGCCAACCGCTGAGGTAATGGTGGGTGCAGCAAAGAGTGGTCCAGCTTCCCACAGGAGGAGCTTTTACCTCAGGGCAGCGGGGATGGATGATCAGGGAGATGAGGGGAGTAGTTGTTGCAAATGTTCTTACCCCTCTGGTATGGTGCTGGTGTTGGTGCTGCAGCCCTCCGGGCACCGGCGGGAAGTACAACAGAGGCCATGTCAAGTTTAACTCCAATTTACTGGGTACCGGCAGATGTTAGAACGGAACACGGTACAGTTTGGTTTACCGGGTGGATGTTACCAGCTCAGGGTCCCCCTTATATATAGTTGTGGCCAAATGTATTGACACCCCTGCAATTCTGTCAGGTAATACTCAGTTTCTGCTTATTCTCTGGGGAGCTTTGGATTAACTGCTGCAGTGACTACTGTGGGTGCAGGAAACCCAAGAAAATCTGAAAGTTCTGGTAGTGGTTGTCATTTAAGTTTTATGTATGGGCATTCTTAATGTGGGATTTCTTTTCCACATTGGTGGAAGACCAATCTATTGAAGTATACAGGCTCTAGTGTAGGAACATAAGCTACAGTTGTGGACAAAAGTATTGACACCCCTGCAATTCTGTCAGATAATACTCAGTTTCTTCCTGAAAATGATTGCAATCACAAATTCTTTGGTATTATTATCTTTATTTAATTTGTCTTCAATGAAAAAACACAAAAAAGAATGAAGCAAAAAGCAAAACATTGATCATTTCACACAAAACTCCAAAAATGGGCCAGACAAAAGTATTGGCACCCTCAGCCTAATACTTGGTTGCACAACCTTTAGCCAAAATAACTGCGATCAACCGCTTCTGGTAACTATCAATGAGTTTCTTACAATGCTCTGCTGGAATTTTAGACCATTCTTCTTTGGTAAACTGCTCCAGTTCCCTGATATTTGAAGGGTGCCTTCTCCAAACTGCCATTTTTAGATCTCTCCACAGGTGTTCTATGGGATTCAGGTCTGGACTTACTGCTGGACACCTTAGAAGTCTCCAGTGCTTTCTCTCAAACCATTTTCTAGTGCTTTTTGAAGTGTGTTTTGGGTCATTGTCCTGCTGGAAGACCCATGACCTCTGAGGGAGACCCAGCTTTCTCACACTGGGCCCTACATTATGCTGCAAAATTTGTTGGTGGTCTTCAGACTTCATAATGCCATGCACACGGTCAAGCAGTCCAGTGCCAGAGGCAGCAAAACAACCCCAAAACATCAGGGAACCTCCCCCATGTTTGACTGTAGGGACCGTGTTCTTTTCTTTGAATGCCTCTTTTTTTCTCCTGTAAACTCTATGTTGATGCCTTTGCCCAAAAAGCTCTACTTTTGTCTCATCTGACCAGAGAACATTCTTCCAAAACGTTTTAGGCTTTCTCTCGTAAGTTTTGGCAAACTCCAGCCTGGCTTTTTATGTCTCAGGGTAAGAAGTGGGGTCTTCCTGGGCATCCTACCATACAGTCCCTTTTCATACTGATGCCAACGGATAGTACGGGTGGACTCTGCTGCAGGGCAGCTTGAACTTGTTTGGATGTTAGCCGAGGTTCTTTATCCACCATCCGTACAATCTTGCGTTGAAATCTCTCGTCAATTTTTCTTTTCCGTCCACATCTAGGGAGGTTAGCCACAGTGCCATGGGCTTTAAACTTCTTGATGACACTGCGCACGGTTGACACAGGAACATTCAGGTCTTTGGAGATGGACTTGTAGCCTTGAGATTGCTCATGCTTCCTCACAATTTGGTTTCTCAAGACCTCAGACAGTTCAGACAGTTCTTTGGTCTTCTTTCTTTTCTCCATGCTCAATGTGGTGCACACAAGGGCACAGGACAGATGTTAAGTCAACTTTAATCCATGTCAACTGGCTGCAAGTGTGATTTAGTTATTGCCAACACCTGGTAGGTGCCACAGGTAAGTTACAGGTGCTGTTAATTACACAAATTAGAGAAGCATCACATGATTTTTCTAACAGTGACAATACTTTTGTCCACCCCTTTTTATGTGTGGTGTGGAATTTTATCCAATTTGGCTTTAGGACAATTCTTTTTGTGTTTTTTCATTGAAGACAAAGTAAATGAAGATAATAATACCAAAGAATTTGTGATTGCAATCATTTTCAGGAAGAAACTGAGTATTATCTAACAGAATTGCAGGGGTGTCAATACTTTTGGCCAGAACTGTAGTCTCTAGATGTTTTCTCTCATAGTCTTTCGGGGTCTACTTTATTCTTCTCTGTCTCTACCACCTTCACAGCACTCTCCCGCCAGTCCTACGGTTTGTCACTAGCCGATCAGGTTGGTCCCTTACCGGTACAGACGGGAGCAGCAGGAGCACACTATTTCTCCCGCCACCGGAATTCGGTCCGCAACCACTAGTGTCCGCAACCGGTTTCAGTCCTGAGGGTTGAGATGTCCTTGTGGCGCTAACGGTCACCCGATTACTGTGGGCCCGCAGCTCGTCGGTCTGCGGTCAGAGGTGAACCTCTGACCGCTTCGGCCTCCCATGTTGCCGGTGTCTTCCCCCAACGTGACCAGGTGGCTCCCACCAGTCCTGGTCTGTTGCCTGCTATCCTGGGCCCCCACTTAAAGATGGGGATCCATCCTGTCAGCGGTACTGTCAGGCCTGTCTGTCCTGACTGCCTTCCCAGCACTGTCTCCGTCAACCGTCACTCCCTCTCACTGCTCTACCCTAGGCTCCACCCCCTTTTGGGACCTACTAAATTACCAGTCCTCCTATTCTAAGTGGCCTGATCCTAGGTGTGTGTGTGGAAAAACAGACTCCATAGGTGAAACCCTAAACTGACAACTTGCAGAGATATCACATTGTTTGTCAGAGTTCAATACCTCTCTGTGGTGCCTAGCCAGAGGGGCGCCACATATTATTTGCAGTACTGAAGTAATTAATCATCTTCAGTGTTACAATTGTACAATACTGTCTGGAGTATTTGTCCATTGGTGGAGGTTATTTTCTCCATATCCCTATTGCTGAGCCATTTGATATCTTCTCTCTTTCCTAAATTACCCTAAAATGGCTGCTGGATTCCTTACTTCAGCTCTTATACAGGTTCTGATAGTCTCTCCTGATTGGCTGCACTATACTATGTGACATAATATTTGTATAGCATTATGAGGAAGCCCACGTGGTTGCTCGTTAGGTCAAGTGAACCTTCTGTTTATGTAAACTTCTGCAATGTATAAAACGGAAGCAAGTATTTTATTGGTGATTGGCTGAAATCGATTCTCAAATTGTTTAAATGCTCTGGAATCTGTGAATTTCATAAAATTTGACACAAATTCGATTTTTAATTTGACTTACGCATCCCTGTATACTACTTCTACATTTATCTTAAATTGCAAAAAAAAAAAAAAAAAAAATATCTTGCTTTGCTTCATTGTGCATGTAAATTATAGTGAATCTGTCAGGCCCCGAATACTAGCGTTCCCTCCTGCTAAGCCTCGTTCATTTTTTTAAGAAAGTGCCAGAGTTGGAGAGGACTAAATGCTAAATTCATCAAATAATTTTGTGGTGCTTCGTGGGTGATAAAGCATAAGATTTGATCCAGAGTCTTAAGTATAGGGAAATGCACATGTAACGTGGCATGGAGCAGTTGCGGTGGGCGAGATAGTTATCTTTAATGCCCCGGCATGCTACATGAAGATGAGGGTCCTGGTTGGGTGTGTGGACTTGCATTACTACGACGTTATGCACTCGCAGGTCACATGATGCTAATGGCTTTGAAAGGCTAGGGCCAGTTGTACAGCTCAGTGAGGGAGACACCAGTTCTTTAAAAACAGTCTCTCACTAAATAGCCAGTTTATGGCAACTATGTAAAGTAGATAATGAGCACAAAACATTTTATTTGTTTCTTTTTCTAAACTCTTCACACAGTTTCATTACTTTCTCACACTCACTTGTTTCTGCCTCCAATAGTCTCACTTGCTTCTGACTCACCTCCAGGGCCTTAGGGTACTCGGAACCGGATTATTTGGTCTCGGGATCATGGGGGCTGAGACCCGGCTGAGTCACTTAAAATGCAGGGAAAATGGTTTGGGGATAGAGTACGTGACGCCACACGTGGTTTGTGGCTATGGATAGCCGCCGTTGCTGCAGGACCTCTGTGGACGATGGACGGGCAGCTGGGATGAAGCAGCTCCCCACGGGTGGAGCGGGTTCCCAGGGCAGTGGAAGTTGTTGTAGTATTTTTACTTGATCATGCAGGAATTCAATTCCGGCCTCTTTACCACCGGAATAAAATAGTCTCACACAGTTCTGCAATTCTGTACCCGGGTTTACTTACAGCAAGTCTCAACAGGTCATACGATGTTATACGGTCTCTCTGATAAGCTCCGGCCTGTGTGTCGAGCCCCAGACCCTGGGGTACTCGGGTATCAGGCTCAGTGGTTGTTTGGGAATGTCACCGGTGGCAGCGCTGTATTTACAGGGGATAAGAGTTTGTCATGTGACGCCACCTGTAGTACCTGGTGATGGGTCACAGTCCGCTGGAGGTAGATGGAAGTGCGGCTGAGATGACAAAGCTCCCTACAGGTAGAGCTGGGCCTCTGGGACAGTGTAGTGTCAAGGGCAGCTTGAAGTGGCTCTGTAGGTCGGGATGGGGAGTGATGGAGCAGTCTATGAGGGATGTCAGGAGCGGAGAGGAATGACGCACACACACTGTTGAAGTCTCTTTTACCTTTTACTGGTGGTACGGCAGGTAAAGACATCCAGGGCACTGACAGGTGACCAGGTGCACAGTGGGTCCCCACAGCAAGTGCGTATAAGGCCTCCTCTGTTTCTCTGCGGTTAATGAAGCCCAGTCTGCATGCATCCAGACTGGCCTCCTCTCTCCTCTGGTCCTCTCTCTCCTCCTGAGCGGTCCACGGGTTACCCTCTCTGATCACTGCTGTGCTTCTCTACACTGCCGTGTCTGGCTCCCTCTCTCTGGACTCACAGGGGGACCGAGTGACTGAAGTCTCCACGGTGCGACGGGGTTTCATGTAGTCCTGGAGTATCCTACAGGTGCGGATCCCGATGTCCGGTACGTCTATGGGCGAACTTCCACTAGTTCCTCACTCCCTTTTGGCTCTGCTCCTTACCTTCTGTCCACACTCAGGCTTGCGGAACGTCAGAAGGGCCACTCTGGGTCACTGGTTTGGGCCTAATCGCGGCACCAACCACCAGGACGTCTTCGCAGCTCTCCTAGCGTCTGCACACTGTAGCTAACTCCTCCCCCAGCAGTAGTATATATAGGGGATCTTGTCTAAAGTCAGCAAGTTGGGCTCCCCTACTATGCCGGGGTGGAAGGTGTTGCATGTAGTAAACCCAACTGCTGTGGAAACCCAACTGTGCATTAGGGAAGTCTGTGGCTACCTGTGTGAGCAGGGCGCCACATGTGTAGTCCTTAAGAAACTGGAGCGGCAAGTATGAGATCTTTGGTGGTGAGCCTCTATCTGCCTTTCTCTGGTATTGTTCCTCAGCAATTCTGTCTGCGTCTCCTTTCAGTGCCTCTGTGTGCAGAACCCCGATCCAGCAGCCACAGGTCTTGTCGGGCGACCGGTACCTGTCCCCTTACCCTCGTCTGGCTGCCTTCACATGTGTGGCAAGGGGCGGGCTGGTGCTTCAAATACCAGGGGACATAATTGTCCTGCCAGCCTGAGGTGAGGAGCGGAGGGGGGGGGGGGATATGGGTGCTGGCAGAGTTTGAGGACCGGGTGGGGGGGTGCTAGCAGAGTATGAGGAGCGGTTTGTGTTACTGCGGCCACGAAGCAGAGGCAGACCGGCCCAGTTCAGTATGGGGGCGGCCCTGGAAGAGGCCAATATCACCAGCCTGGGTGGCACTTGCTCCCCTGCCACCTGGGCCAGTCCGCCCCTGTGTGTGGCACCCAACCGGGTACTGCACTCCTGCGGTTAAGGGGAGTAGTGCATCTGCTCTCCAGTTGCTGGGGTGGTTCAGCTGTGCCCAAAAACACACACAACTGTAGGCCCCTGGGACGGTGGGTGGACCCTGAGGGAGGGCCAAGTCAGAAACAGGGAGACAGAAAGAAGAGAGTAGGGAACTGAGTGGAAGTCGAGAGTGTAGCGGCGGTGTGGTGCCGAGTCCAATGGGCCAGAGCATGACCACGCTCATCCACAGGAGGGAAAGACCGACAGGTGGGAGAAGACGAGAGCCCTTGGGGTGCAGATGAGACATTGATCCCTGTACACCCGAATCTGATGAAACAGAGGGGCTGGTGGACAGGGACCCGATCCTGAGCATGGTGCGTAAGCTGTATGCCCGAGAGAACTATCCCTTATAGTGCTGGGAGAGAGAGAAAGACCACCAGACACAGGAACACCTAGAGGGTAAAGAAAGGGCACTGACGGTTGCTTGATTGCACTGACCCAGTTCTGGAGACAACGCTGAACCGGAGATGTACCCGGCGGCCATGCTGAAAGAACTGAGTAAAAGTACCAGAACTTCAGCTATGGTGTGCTAGACTTTTATTAGCAGCGACCACCTGACGTCCAAGTGAACATCTGCTAAGGTACTGACTCCTTGATCCTGCTGCCCTAGGGACCGCGCTCCACCTGTGAGGAGCGGAACCATCCAAGCTGCTGGTCAATGTCCCCAGAGGTTCTGAAGCAGCGGCGGCCTCCATGTCTGCATACAGCAAGTGGGGTCACGAAAACCCCCTTTGTCCCTTAGACTTTCCCTGTCATCTTCCCCTCGTTTATTAACAATGACACTGCCAGGGTCAAGGGACTGGGTCTCGGACCCCATCTGTCCTCTTGAAAAGAACTGAAAGAGGTGAAGAGAACAACAAGTAACTGCACGGTTCCCGAGTCTTCACCGGCTCTGGAGTGGGCGTGTCAGATGCACCAGGTGTGAGCCACAGCTCCTATGAAGCTTGTGGCCTCCGGTTCAGCGGTTCAGGTGTTGGACTTCTGCACCGCATTCACGGCTTGTCCCTGCTTCTAGACCAAACCCCTCCATCTGGTATTACCAGTTCCAGATTCGGGCACACAGGCCGCTCTCGCTCCGCCGCTGCCCTAGGGTTCCTTCTTTTCTGCTCCCGGGATGAACTTTCTTCTGCTCAAGTCCCCTGCTTCTCAGTTCCAAGCTTGCATCTTTCTCCTGCTATAGAGCCACCTTGCTCTCCTCCATCTCCCGCTCTCTTGCTGTGCTCTACATTCTCACTGTTTTCTGTTCCACACCGCACTACTGTCAGCACTTCTCCTTCTCAGTCAACTAGACCTCAAACTGAAACTGCACTCACTCCCTTCTACCTCCCACCCACACTTCTCTACCCTACTCTCCTCCCTTGGACTGGGTCCTCCCTACAGTGGGTCCACCCATGGTCCCTAACTAGGGTCTACGCGTTTGGGTGTTTGGTAAGGATCCAATACCTACCATCCCAGTCTCCCGACCACAGGAATACCACACCTGTGACTTGGGTGCAGTACCCCTCGTGGCGTCCAGTCTGGTGGGGTGCCACACTTCACCCCTACCAAGGATAGCATTGATGCACTCACAGGCTATGGGGTACTCAGGAGCCTGTCACTTAGCACCTGGAAACGCGCTCTGTGCGCTCTGCCACTTTTACTTGCGCTTCTCACTATACAGATCGCGCGCTCAGCTGTGCTCGGCTATAGGCTATAATGGGAGCACTGAGCGCAGCTGAGCGCTAATGCAGGCCATTTATGCGTCCCTGCGCTAGGCTGCCCAAGTCCCTAAATACCCCTGCATTTGCGCTGGTGCAGGCAGGCAGTGCAGCCTAGCGCAGGAATCTCATAGATATGAAACCACCCTAAGACATCCCCTAAAAATAAGCTTAAACACATCTTTCAGAGCCAAAATAATATGAGACCTTGTCTTATTTTTGGGGAAACACGGTATTAGTATTATAAATGGGACATGGTATGTGAAGTTATAGAGCTGATGGGAACATCATATTCTCGTGTTCCTTTAGGACTGGTGTGGATGCGAATTTGCCATAATGTCCTACCAATTGTATAGCCAGTGTTAGCAACAAGCAGCACTTCTGAGATCTTGATCACTACAGAAAAGCTTTGCACGTAAAGTGATACCGAAAAATATAATGTGTTATTTTACATGTATCTCACAGCCGAAATATATAATAATAACATGTTATACATATAATTATAACAACAGTCACAGACGTGCCAGGGCATAGATCCCTGTGCTCCATAAGGTGTGTATGAGGACAGAACCCTTACCTCACTCTGTAGTACATAGGTAATGTACTTTGAATTTTAAAAAGGATCTAACATATACTACACATCATTAATGGCCAGCACACTTCTAATAAATACTTTAAAGCTCTTTATTGTTTGCATATGTATTCACACATCAATAACAGCTATAAAGGAATTTGTAAAGCATGGGTAGAGCTAGCCAACCCATTCTTCCTAATAGATGTTGAAAATCGCTTTGATGATTTTAACGACTTTACTCAAATGTGAAGTAAGCATGACATATCGGAGTCCTGTGTGCTCAGCATGATTGTAGAAGCCAAGCCTTTACCATGATATGCAGGGCAGTGTCATACTCCAACGGTGTCAGAGGAGTGACTGGGATAGGATTGCTCATAAAAAGCATATGCAGATCATTACTGTGGTCAGAATAGATGTCCGTAAATATGGAAATGGGTCAGTGACAAATATAAGGTGGGTATAACGTGATGTGCTTATCACAAACATGATAATCAGAAAAAATGTGGATTGTGTTCTTGTATCCTCAGGGTCAAAACTACCTTGAAGGTCAAGTTTATCTTCATGGTGCAAGAACAGGCAAGAAAGAATTGTATTCATGCCTTTATTGAACACAGTGGAGATATCAGGGATGATCGAGTATATGAAATCATAACCCCACTAACAAAGTGACATCAAACTTCTGGTAATTCATCACAAATAGAATTGGTTTTTGATGGAATTTTTGTATTTTCTGTAATCACTCAATGTAAATACAAGAAGACGTGATTTCTCAATCCAGAAAGGACAAGTACCAAATCCAACATTCTTCAGATCATCTAAAATAACATCCTACAACTCATTATGAGATTTTTATTCTTCCTTATTGGCCTCATTTAGGCCTCATTCAGACTTCGTGAGTACAATATGCACTGTATGTGAAAAGCACGTTTACATTAAGTCGCCTTACAAAGATTTCTGACAATAACAAGCACCGATCTGTGAATTAACAAATTGATTAGCAATCTCTTGAAGGTCCTTTTGTACAGTTGAATACAGACTATGTAAGAACAAACCATTAAAGAATGCCTAATATGTCCCAAAACGCTATTAACCTGCAAATGTAGGGTTAATCTGGAGGTTAAAGTGATCCTAAACCCAGAAACTGACCCCCCTTTTTTTTAGACCTGTCCCTGCACCCCCTCTTATCATTTCTAGCCATCCCTTTTGCAGAAAAAATCGCTTTTGTAAAGTAAGAGAAAAGGTTATAATAGTTTGACCTGTGTGAGTTCTCTCTTTCGTTGGAAGCCGCAAATGCCCCGCCTGTCTGCTGCTGCCTGGTAAATTATGCACACCCCTCTCTGCTTGTAAGAGCCTGGCCGCGTCATGAAAGGGGGCGGGGCTAAATCGCGCCATGCCGTATCCCCGCCCCCTTTCATGACGCGGCCAGGCTCTTACAAGCAGAGAGGTGTGTGCATAATTTACCAGGCAGCAGCAGACAGGCGGGGCATTTGCGGCTTCCAACGAAAGAGAGAACTCACACAGGTCAAACTATTATAACATTTTCTCTTACTTTACAAAAGCGATTTTTTTTGGAAAAGGTATGGCTAGAAATGATAAGAGGGGGTGCAGGGACAGGTCTAAAGATACGGGGGGGTCAGTTTCTGGGTTTAGGATCACTTTAAGGGAAACTTGTCATTCATCACATCATATTTTAGTTCTTTGAGAAAGGTGGGCAGCAGTAACCTTCTAGCAAGAAGTGAAACATACAGTATTCATGAAAATAATTTTACTAAAAAGTCACAGAATATTTTTGATAGGTCATATCTGTTCCAACAAAAGTGTGGTGTGGCACCCCAGGGGTTAATGTGCCACAGTAACAACACCAAGGGTTAAATCACCACACAACCCACTGCACTACACTAGCGCCTCCAGGCCAGAAGGGGGAGCTAAAGCTGCTTCCCTATATATTCTGGTGTGGAGAGGAAGTGAGCAGTTCAATTCCTGGGAGGACTGAGAAAGAAGGACTTGGGTGTAAAGGAGCTGCCTTAGGCTCTCCCCACAGTCAGCTACCCAACTCCAGGCCTAGCCAGGGTCTGAGGGAAGGAGTTAAGAGAAACAGAGGAACACGGCGTTCAGCGCCGACCAATCAGAATAGTGGCGCTTGCCATGGCGCACATTGTATTTCAAATATGGCACCATGGCGCGAGCCACTTCTCTAATTGGTCGGCTCTGAACGCGGCGAGCATTCAAACCGCACGCCGCTTCTCTCATTGGTCGCCGCATTCAGCGCTGACCAATCAGAATAGCGGCGCTTGCCATGGCGCACATTGTATTTCAAATATGGCGCCATGGCGTGAGCCGCTCCTCTAATTGGTCGGCGCTGAACACGGCGTAGCAGGTAGCCGCAGGTAGCCACAGGTAGCCGCGGCTGAGCTCTAGTCTCCGCGCTGTGGCAACAATCGACCAGACCCGTGTATCCCGGCAACAGCGGCGCTAACATGGTACCTGGTATAATTTGCGCCACGTTTATCCTGGAGGTGAAACATTAGATGTGTTGGAGCTGAAGTGAGTACACTAAAGACTGGCGCAAATTACATAATCTTTTTTTATTTGTGTGTTAACATTTATTGGCAATAAATGTAAATTTGATCTACTTTTACAAATCATTGTCATTTAAATAACAGTCTTTCCATATTGCTGTTTTCTTTTTAATCATCGATGCCTGGTGGATCTGGTGAGAAATAGTCCTGATTCTTCAACATACTAAAAGTGGCAGCTCTTGAAGAATTTTGTATTGAGTAAAACAATGACTTCCTACATTAGTAGAAAATAAGACAAGAATAACATGGGACTTGCAGTAAACATCCCACATTGTGGTGTCAATGAACCAGCGCCTATTTTGTGTTAGCGCTAGTCAAGATGGCATTACTGTCGAGTTGTTACAGTGGGATACCTCTGCCTGGTAGAGACATTCCTGAGTCTTCTTGACACAGCTGTGTCACATACTATATCTGCCTTACATTCCCTAGTCACAAAGAGAAAGAAAGCAGTTATGGCCCTTTAAATTGCAGGATGGACTAGCAGGCGTAAGGAAATTAGTAGTTTATAGCAGAACAAAACAACTATTGTGACCCAAAGTGAAAATGTGATAGTTATAGCTTGTAAAGTCTAAACCGGCATTATGTCTCAAAAGTGTTAAACATTTTTCAAGAATGCCAGATGACAATACATCATAAAAAGTGATAACACTTGATTTTCATTCTTCAAATGTCCAAATGTTTTCAAAATCTTCCCTTATAAAAAGAGAAAAAGCACTTAGTATATTTACATTCTCATCCCACATGGAGAAGTGTATTTATATTGTCGCTAAACTTCATACCGACCTTTTCAAGTATAAGATGTGTTACCAGTGGCGTAACTTCAGGGCCAGGGGCCCCGATGCGAAAGCTCCAATGGGGCCCCCAATTATTGCAAATCTTTAATAGTATTAGTCTTTTTCTATAGGCCAAAGGGAGTTTTGGGGCCCCCCTGGGCTGCAGGGCCCGGGTGCGATCGCTACCCCTGCACCTGTGGTAGTTACGCCGCTGTGTTTTACCATCATCAAAGTGATGGCAAAGAAATGTTTGATCATTTGTTTGTTTTACCTTTTCTGTTTTAATTCATTTTTATTTGTGATGAATATTTTAGCCAAAACGGCCGGGACAATTTCACTTTCAGCTAAGGTTCCTATATACAGCAAGTTAAATCTTGGCAAAAAGAGCAGATGATTTCACATCACTGTTTTTGCTGAATCGTGGCAGATCCGGCAGATTTACCCCATCTGCCATGTATCGGCCGACATTCAGCAAGCAATGTGACCATCTTTGTCCCTTTCTTGTAGTGATGTGCCCATCCTTGTCCATTCTTGTAGTAATGTGCTCCATTCTGATCTCCATATTGTAGTGATGTCCCCATCTTGTAGTTATGTGCCCATGGCCTGGTCCTAATCTTGTATTATTGCCTCATCCTGGTCTTCCTGTAGTAATATGCTCATTCTTGTCCCCATCTTGTAGTAATGTCCCCGCTCTGGTCTTCATCTTGAGGTAATGTGTCCATCCTTGTCCTCTTCTTGTAGTAATGTCCCCATCTTTTTTTATTATTGACCCATCCTGGTCCTCTACTTGTAGTAACATGCTCATCTTTGTCCCCAACTTGTATTGACCCCTTCACAACCTTGGATGTACTTATACATCCAAGGTTATGTCCCTGCCTTTGATGTGGGCTCACACACTGAGACTGCATCTTTCCCTTCACATGTCATCTGATCTAATTGGATGACATTTGCCTCTAATAGTGTTGGGCAAATCAGAGATCTGCCCACCCCTGTTAACTAGTTAAATCTTGCTGTCAATCACTGACAGTGGGATTACCATGCACTGGCAGGGAGCGCAACTTTCCCCGCTCCCATCAACGGCCCCATGATGTGATCGCAGGGTGCCAATGGGTTCTCATGACAGCACGGGTCAGCTGATGACTCCTGTGTTAGTGATGACATGCTCAAGGGCAAAATAGCCCCCTTGACGATTGCAGGGGCTGCCATCACTGCTTTGCTTCAGTTGAATATGAGTCCATTACATATAAGGAAAGATGGAGTGCACAGCCAATCTCGGTAAACAATGATAAGCAGAGGGTGCACATCATGCAAGGTAAATTACTAATGACAAGCCCACTCCACGGACGAGGAATACTCAGGAACTGAGCAGCAGTTGTTCTTCTTCACTTTTCACGGGGACAGACGGGGGCCGAGACCCGGTCCTGTGACCCTGGAGGTGTCATTTTAATAAACAGGGGTAGATGACAGGGGATGACTGTGAAAAGGGGTATTCGTGACACCACCTGAAGTACACGACCAGGGCGGCTGCCGCTTTTTCAGAACCTCTGGGGACGGTGATCGGCAGCTTGGATGGTTCCTCTCCACGCAGGTGGAGTGCGGTCCCCAGGGCAGTAGGATGGAAGAGTCAGGTTGTACCTTGGCAGATGTTCACTGGGTCATCAGTACCTTGATGTCTCATGCAGCCTCTGCGGTTGGTGGTCGCCGCTAAAGAAAGTTCACGCACCGCAGCTGGAGTTCTGTTACTTTTACTTGGTGGTTTCAGCATGGCCACTGGGTACGTCTCTTGCCAACCTCCGATCAGTGTTTTCTCCAGAACTGCGTTAGTGCAGTCGGGCCTCGGTTGCTGCCCCTTTCCTTCTCACTAGGTGTTTCCGTCACTGGTGGTCCCCTTGCGCTAAAAGCTTGTCTCGCCGCTCCTCACTTAGCACCTCCGACAGCCACGAGTGCTTATTTGTACCTGCTCCGGGGGCACTGCTCTCTAGTTCAGCCGCCTTCCCCAAGTTGTGTCGGGTGTTCGGCTACAGCTCCCGTTAGAAGCCTGGGGCATCTGGTTCAACAGTTCGGGCATGAAGCATCTGCGCCGTGTTCAAGGCTGGGTCCCTGTGTCGTCCCCCACCTCCTCTGTCTCACCAGATACGGGCGTACGAGGGATCTACATCTCATTCCGTACCCCAAGCGCTCCCTTCTTCCATCTAAATCTCTTGGTCTTTCCTGGCACCACACCGCCCCTACACTCCCAACTTCCACTCCTTTCTCGATGGTCTCTCCTCTCTTTCTCCTCTAGTACTTTACTACACTTCCCTGTCCCCCTTTTGAACCTGGGTCCTCCCTCAGAGTCCACCCATTGTCCCGGACCTACAGGTTGTGCGTTTGTGTGTGCTTTTGGCTCAACAGCACAATGCCAGCTTCTGAAGAGCAGAGGCAGAATACTGCGGCCTACCTGGTGGGGCACCACATTCCCCCTTGGCAAAGGTTAGCTTGTCCCCGAGCAACCTGGTACACAGACACTCACAATAATTTTCTTTTTATAAATAACAATAACATTACTCAGCATTTTTCTACCCTTTTGGGAGGCACTTATACTTGAACGTTGCGATAAAAAAATAGTCCAGTCCTTTAGGGTAAAAATCAAAAATAAAATGTCTGTAAAACAAATTTATGAAAAAGTCCTCATTAAAACAAAACATGAAGTCGACAGTCTCGTGAGCAGTATCTCGTACCGAGGCTCAAAACAGTTGTTTGTCAATGTCCTCCGCCCGACTATACGATGATCATGGCGGGTTAACTATATATAAGTAAAATATATAAGACTGGCATCAACCGTATACGTAGGTGCTGGCAGAAAATAATCATACTTACAACAATAGATATCTGCCGCGACACTACTATATATATATATATGAAAAATTCAAATTAATGAGCGGCACTGAAAAGAGAAGATCAAACTGCAATGTGCAAATGTGTAATGCAGAAAACTGCCCTGTGCTAAAGTTGAAAACAGAGGTCTTAGTCTCATCAGCGTATTTCTGCATTACACATTTGCACATTGCAGTTTGATCTTCTCTTTTCAGGGCCACTCATTAATTTGAATTTTTCATATATATAGTAGTGTCGCGGCAGATATCTCTTGTTGTAAGTATGATTATTTTCTGCCAGCACCTACGTATACGGTTGATGCCAGTCTTATATATTTTACATATTGTCTTTTTTGACTGAGCTCCCATTATATATTTTTCCCCTTTCCTCTTCTCATAGTCTGGTAACCACTTATGGACTCCAGTGTGAGGTCCTAGCACACACCTGTTTTTAATTACATCTTTAGACATATAAGCCCACACAGATTCCACCAGTTCACCATTTCACTAGGGCATAGTGTCAGGACCTGGCAGTGGAGGCCCCTTGAAGTGGGTGCCAGGCTTGTCCTCAGTGGCCGCTAATGAGACCAAGACCTCTGTTTTCAACTTTAGCACAGGGCAGTTTTCTGCATTACACATTTGCACATTGCAGTTTGATCTTCTCTTTTCAGGGCCACTCATTAATTTGAATTTTTCATATATATAGTAGTGTCGCGGCAGATATCTATTGTTGTAAGTATGATTATTTTCTGCCAGCACCTACGTATACGGTTGATGCCAGTCTTATATATTTTACATATTGTCTTTTTTGACTGAGCTCCCATTATATATTTTTCCCCTTTCCTCTTCTCATAGTCTGGTAACCACTCATGGACTCCAGTGTGAGGTCCTAGCACACACCTGTTTTTAATTACCGTATATACTCGTGTATAAGCCGACCCGTGTATAAGCCGACCCCCCTACTTTTGCCCCAAAAATCTGGAAAAACCTATTGACTCGTGTATAAGCCGAGGGTGGACCCCAGCACAGGTATACAGCCCCCAGCAGTGTGGTATACAGGCCTCCCCAGTAATAGTATACAGCAGCCCCAGTGGTAGTATACAGATTCCCCAGCAGCCCCAGTGGTAGTATACAGATTCCCCAGCAGCCCCAGTGGTAGTATACAGATTCCCCAGCAGCCCCAGTGGTAGTATACAGATTCCCCAGCAGCCCCAGTGGTAGTATACAGATTCCCCAGCAGCCCCAGTGGTAGTATACAGGAGCCCCAGCAGCCCCAGTGGTAGTATACAGGAGCCCCAGCAGCTCCAGTGGTAGTATACAGGAGCCCCAGCAGCCCCAGTGGTAGTATACAGGAGCCCCAGTAGCCCCAGTGGTAGTATACAGGAGCCCCAGCAGCCCCAGTGGTAGTATACAGGAGCCCCAGCAGCCCCAGTGGTAGTATACAGATTCCCCAGCAGCCCCAGTGGTAGTATACAGGAGCCCCAGCAGCCCCAGTGGTAGTATACATGAGCCCCAGCAGCCCCAGTGGTAGTATACAGGAGCCCCAGCAGCCCCAGTGGTAGTATACAGGAGCCCCAGCAGCCCCAGTGGTAGTATACAGGAGCCCCAGCAGCCCCAGTGGCAGTATACAGGAGCCCCAGCAGCCCCAGTGGTAGTATACAGGAGCCCCAGCAGCCCCAGTGGTAGTATACAGGAGCCCCAGTGGTAGTATACAGCAGCCCCAGTGGTATACAGCAGGCCCCCAGGGGTACATATAGCAGCCCCCAGGGGTACCCAGCAGCCCCCTGGGGGTACCCAGCAGCCCCCAGGGGGCACCCAGCAGCCCCCTGGGGGTACCAACAGCCCCCAAAAGCTGGCACTGTCCCCCCTTGTAAGGGCCCCCCCCCCCCCGCTGCTTATACATTACCATCCCGGTGTTCTGATCGGCGCCGCTCCTCGTTGCTTCTTCTTCATCCTCCCGTCCTCGCTGGCTGCATCCGGGATCTCCGGCCGTCGCGCGATGACGTCATATGCGACGGCCGGAGATCCCGGATGCAGCCAGCGAGGACGGGAGGATGAAGAAGCAGCACCGAGGAGCGGCGCCGATCAGAACACCGGGATGGTAATGTATAAGCAGCGGGGGGGGGGCCCTTACAAGGGGGGACAGTGCCAGCTTTTGGGGGGCATATATGAACTGCTTCCCCCTGCCGCTGATTGACAGGGGGAAGCAGTGCATATATAATAAGCGGCCCCACGTGACGGGGCCGCTCATACAGCAGCCTCCCCCCGCCTCCTCCTGCCTCCACAGCCCCCACCACCGTATATGACCCGTGTATAAGCCGAGGGGGGGACTTTTCAGCCCAAATTTTGGGCTGAAAAACTCGGCTTATACACGAGTATATACGGTACATCTTTAGACATATAAGCCCACACAGATTCCACCAGTTCACCATTTCACTAGGGCATAGTGTCAGGACCTGGCAGTGGAGGCCCCTTGAAGTGGGTGCCAGGCTTGATCCTCAGTGGCCGCTGATGAGACTAAGACCTCTGTTTTCAACTTTAGCACAGGGCAGTTTTCTGCATTACACATTTGCACATTGCAGTTTGATCTTCTCTTTTCAGGGCCACTCATTAATTAGAATTTTTCATATATATAGTAGTGTCGCGGCAGATATCTATTGTTGTGGGTTAACTATATACACACTTTACATTTTTACAACTTCCCAGTACCTCACTAACCAGCTGCATATATTATCTACAAACTTCAACACTCTAACCACTATTTACATAGCCTTTCTAGGTCTTACTTTAGGGGTAAGGGCTGCTTGCCTGCAAATAGTCCTCCCCTCTCGAAAGTCCAGCCGGCTCTGCATACGGAGATCGAGGATGCAGGATCTTGTACACCTGCAACACATACCAGCCTCGCTGTCCCATTCACCGGGTGAAGCCAACCTCCTCTCCGCAGCAGAGGTCCAGATCGGGGTGTCCTTTCGGGAGATAAGACTCGACGCCCTGTCTGCTGAAGAAAACCTCCTGCTCCAAGCCATACTCCTTGATGAACCTCCAGCTGTTTCGAAGGTGGAAGTCCACGACCACTCCACGGCACCGCTCCGCCAGGTTAGTGACCAAAGTCTTTCTCATGTACGTCTTCTCGTCCAAGTTAGCCTATTCCTGCTGCTGCCAGTGGTCTCGGCACTGTCGTCGCTCTTCCTCCTCAGTGGCTTGTCTTTGCGCCCAGTAGTCACCATCGTGCCTGCTCTCAACCCTGCTCTCCACCTGGACCGCAATCGGACACCCCTCGGTTAGAATTTCGTAGGATGCCCAATGCACCCTTCCGCCTTCGACCTACTGGATCTCTGCCGAACTCTCGCTGATCTCCTGCTCGGCTGCTGCACCCTCTGGCTCTGGCCACGGTTCTGGTTCAGGCGGGATTGGTATGGCAGCCAGTGGCTCCTCTGTCAGCTCTGATGTCTCTGGCTGGCTTTAGCTTGGTGGTTCTCCTGCTGGTGCTGCTTCTGGTGATTCGGGAGGCTCCGGTACCAGTGCTCGTTGTGCCGCTTTCTGCAGCTAGGACTGCTTCCAGGCATTAACGGCCCATAACTGCGCACTGTTCAGCAATTGGCTCAATTCTTTCATAGCATATTTAAAGCTATCGGACCCGGTGAACTGTACCCAGTCTATAGCCTCCCCAGTAGCATTAAGAGCTTTCTCGCCTTCTTGTCCGCCCGCCAGAGTGTCCTTACACCACGCGACTCTCCTTTGTTCTGGTTCTCTGGGCCTCACCCTTCTGGCCCTTTCTCACTTCTCTAGGCGAGGTCAGCAACACTCAATAGCAGGCCCCCTTGGCTTTTCTTTAGTACTTGGGGCCCCCTTGGCTTTTCTTTAGTACTCGGGGCGGGCCTGCTATTTCGCGCCTTTTTCTCTCCGCTTCTTCAGAACCTCTGGGGACGATGACTGGCAGCTTGGATGGTTCTCCAAGGGCAGTAGGATGAAGGAGTCAGTTTGTACCTTGGCAGAATTTCACTGGGTCATCAGTACCCCGATATCGCATGTGGCTTCTGTGGCTGTTGGTCGCCGCTAAAGAAAGTCTCACACATAACAGCTGGAGTTCTGTTACTTTTACTTGGTGGTTTCAGCATGGCTACTGGGCACGTCCCTTGCCAAGCTCTGGTGCAGCGTTGTCTCCAGAACCGGGTTAGTACAGTGGATCCTCAGTTGGTGCCCCTTTCCTTCTCACTAGGTGTTTCCGTCTCTGGTGATCCCCTCGCTCTAAAAGCTCATCTCGCCATTCCTTACTTAGCGCCTCCGCAGCACAGAGCTCAAGTACTGGCAGCCACGAGTGCATATTTGTACCCCCTCCCGGGGCACCGCTCTCTAGTTCAGCCGCCTTCCCCAAGTTGTGTCGGGTGTTCGGCCACAGCTCCCATTAGAAGCCTGGGGCCTCTGGTTCAACAGTTTGGGAATGAAGCATCCACGCCGTGTTTAGGGCCGGGTCCCTGTGTCGTCCACCAGCCCTTCTGTCTCGCCTGATATGGGCGTACGGAGATCTATGTCTCGTTCCGTACCCCAAGGGCTCCCTTCTTCCTCCACATTTCTCAATGTTTCCCTCCCGGGGCAAGCGTGGTCGTGCTCCAGCCCGCGGGAGTTGGCACCACACCGCCCCTACACTCCCGACTTCCAATTCACTATTTTCTCGATGGTCTCTCCTCTCCTTCTCCTGTACTACTCTACTACACTTCCCTGTCCACCTTTTGAACCTGGGTCCTCCCTCAGGGTCCCCGGGACCTATGGGTTGTGTGTTTGTGTGTGCTTTTGGCTCAACTGCACCATCCCAGCTACTGGAGAGCAGGTGCACAATGCTCCCTAATCGCAGGAGTGCAGTACCTCTGGTGGCAGCCTACTTGGTGGGGCACCACACTAACACAGAGAACAAATGGAAAGATAATGCATATATGATGTGTACACCTGTGTGATATGAAAGTATAACTCTTTATTAGGCCCGAGATCCACTAGCGTACGGGAACAGATTTGATATGCTAGCGACACTCTGCTGCGATAGTGAGCCGCCTGTCATCTACTCCTATGATCAAATCACAGGTGCTATCTTCTCCATTGCCAGTGTCTGTGTATATCGCTCTGCACTTGGATGACATCAGAGCGCAGTGCAATGTTTCACATGCACCCATAGACTTGTATGGGTGAGAGTGATCTGAGACTCGCTGCCAAACGGAGCATGCTGTGATTTTTTTTCTTCTGCTGTTTAGGGCTGAGAAAAAAACTTCCAGATAGACACTGCCTCATTGATTAACACTGGTGGGAGTGCAATTGTCCATTGTAAATGTAAGTGGAACCAAGGCCTTACCCACAGGCACAAAAAAGGGATATACACATATAAAAACAAAGCCAACGTACAGAAATTAACCCAAAATAAGTTGTAGAGGAGATAGCAGACGGCTAAGGGATATACAATGAATAATACATGCCACAAATAAGGCAACATTCACATTAAAGGGACTCTGTCACCAGATTTTTGACATCCCATTAGTGATGAGCGAGTATGCTCGGCGCTACTCGGTACTCGCACGAGTATCTCGGTACTCGGGGTACTGCCGAGATGCTCGGAACCGCTCGGTAATAAGTAGCGATCTGAAACACATACACTGCTCCCTTCAGTGCACACAGTGAGCTGGCACCATACAGGGAGCAGATTAATTGATAGGATCCCTCTGGGGGCCACAGCAAGGTGTGATATGCTGCGGCGATTTGAAAAAGTCCACACTCCCGCCCTTTTCCGGAATTACTCGTTTTATAACCCGAAGTCTGTGGGCGGAGCCTGTCACTCATTGACTTACATTGGGCTCGGTGCTCTGGCCGAGTACAAGAGTATCTTGAGATGCTCGGCCAGAGCACCGAGCACCCGAGCATTTTAGTGCTCGCTCATCACTACATCCCATCTGACAGCAGCATAATGTAGAGATAGAGACCCTGATTCCAGCGAGGTGTCACTTACTGAGCTCCTTGCTGTCATTTCGATAAAATTACTGTTTTCTATGCTGTAGATTTGGCACCTCCAATTTATGACTGTATTATTTGAGTAGTCTTCTAATGAAAATCTCAAAATGATTTAACAGTGAATTTATCAAAACTACACTGAGCAGCCCAGTAAGAGAGACATTGCTGGAATCAGGATCTCTGTCTCTACATTATGCTACTCATAGATGAGATGCCTAAAACCTGGTGACAGAGTCCCTTTAAATCTATAAAGTAAATATCATGTGGGGCAAAAACATACAGTATAATCCCAGTCAATACAGTCATATACCAACTGAGGTTTTTATGGCAACATAGATTCCCCTTTAAATTAGGTTACTGCATAGTGTATAGATAGTAGATTTGATACAGGGCACACACATAAAATATAATAGCAAATTAGATGTATAGCCTCTAAGGCCAGCAAAGCAAAGTAATCAGCTTTTAAATAAATCCCAATTGGGGAGAGGCATATAACAATCTGCCTGTACCTTGCACCTGAAGAAAATCTCTTGAATTCGCCCCTTTCCCACCTTGGAAGCTACAAAAACCCTCACTGTGGCCCTGAATCACTCCCGCCTTGACTATTGTAATTCTCTTTTAATTGGCCTAACCCACACCAAACTCTCCCCTCTCCAGTCCATCCTTAATGCAGCAGCCAGGATCACCTATTCGGCTAACCGTTACTCGGACGCTTCCGGTCTATGCCAGTCATTGCACTGGCTGCCTATGCACTATAGGATCCAATTCAAACTGCTTGTTCTCACCCACAAAGCTCTTCACAGTGCAGCACCTCCCTACCTCTCCACCCTCATCTCTGTCTATCATCCCACCCATTCTCGTCGCTCTGGGACTGACTTTAGACTAACATCTGCCTTAATCCGAACCTCCCAGATCCAGCTCCAGGTCTTCTCCCGAGCTGCACAGATTCTCTGGAATGCTCTACACCAAGAAATTAGGTCTATCCACAACTTACATAGTTTCAGGCGATCCCTAAAAACATATCTTTTTAGGGCAGCCTATCATGATCCCTAGTCAAAGTCATCTAGACATAGCCTATCTGCTCCACCAGTCTCACATGCATCACAAATATTGGTTGGTGGCCACTTATACTGCTCCTATCTGTTCTTCATTTCCAGTTGACTATACCATCATTGTAAATAAGCACCTGTACTTTGTGTCACCCACACCTCATTGTTAGATTGTAAGCTCTTATGAGCAGTGCTGTCACTATTTTGATTTAATTATTGTATTTGTATTGTATTATATTCTGTATTGTATTGTATTGCATTTTGTATTGTATTGTATTTTCTGATAACTGTTTCTTATGATTGTTTAAAAATGAACCTCTGTATTGTGAAGCTCTGCGGAATATGTTGGCGCTATATACATAAAGATTATTATTATTAGTATAGAGCTGAAAAACAATGTATCCACACAATAAAGAATGCATACTCAAGAATAGGAGTAGGAGGAAATATATCTAGATAGAGGCTGAAGATGAACTCACTAAAAATCGTGAGACCAAGCTCACAGGAAGGGTGCCGTCTGCCTCAACCAGGGTGTCAGAGCAAAAGAAAATGCCCGCGCGTATCGCTGTTTGCCTACAGCTTCGATAGCTGTGTATAGTTGTGGGGTGCCAGCAATACAATTTGATTTAATGTGTTTCCAAGGACGTACAATCAACTGAAGTAAAGCATTGACGTCGGTGGCCCCTGAACTGGGCTGCAATCATCAAGGGGTCTACTTTGCCTGCAGGCCACATGAAGCAGCCTCAGGGGACCACATGTGGATCATGGGCTGTGTATTTTAGGCCCCAGGTCTATAGGCTAGCTATTTAAAAGGAATCTGTTAGCAGGTTTTGGCTATGTAATCTGAAAACAGCATTCTTTAAGGGTTAAAACACAGAATTCAGCAATGCCTTTCTTGTCAAGGTCTGAGCTGTTGTTTACTTTGTATGTTTGTTTAAGCTTCAGTAGTTCATCATTGGTTTGACCAGCAGGCTTGTGGCATTAGTCCGGTACACTCCCTCCCTTGATTTGTATCTCACTGTTTAATGTCTATGGTGTGGGCAGAGGCAGCTTTCTCAGCTCTGTTGCATGGCTAGGGCCTTAGGATACTCGGAACCAGGCTGTTTTGAGGCTTCATCACGGGGATCACAGGAACTGAGACCCGGCGCCGTGACCCTGGCGGAGTCATTAAAGGTTTGCTGTGGGTGGCTCACTCTCTTAGGGAAGGGCATCTGGCATGGAGGGTTCATTCTGGAAGTGATAACTGGACCTGGGGATACTTGTTAATTTTATGTGACGCCACCAGCATGTTGCGGCTATAGATGGCAGCCGCTGCTCGACAGTTCTCCTAGGGGCTGATGGTTGGGAGGCAGCAATATTCTTGAGCCCTCTACGGGTAGGTCCAGAGCACCTTGAGGTACCTGAGTGAGTTAGTAGTAGTGTTTCTGGTGCACGTGAGAAAGTTCACAGACACAGAGGCTTGCAGTCTTCAGTTCTTTTACTCACAGTCCTTGTGTAACAGCCCACTGAGCACTGGGTTCTCAGAGGCATGGTATCCAGTAGTAGGATGGTATGTAACCAGTACCCCTTCTATGTCCTTTCCTGGCTATCTCACACAGCGCTTGCCTCACCCCTTCTGCCTTGCGCATTGCCACACAGAGCTCTGAGCCAGTGACTGAGGGCTATTCTTAGGGGTAAACCTGCACTATCTCCCCTAAGCCCTATGGTTGCCACCTTTTCAGCAGATGTGCGTGGTTGTCGATCGTGTCACCGTGGAAGTGTCACACAGTCTCCAGGTTGCTAGTTGAGCCTGGTCTGGGTTCTCCACTAGTCTTGGGGTTCCCGAGGCCCCTGTTCTTCAGCCTAGTCCTTCCACTGCCTTGCACTTGACAATGAATACGAGTCTCACAGGTGGAATGGTCACTGCCCATGCCTCTGGGATTCTTTGTCTTCCTCTGAACCACTTAGGTGTTGTTTCTGCTCCTCTGTCAGGCCTTCTATACTTCAGTTCTTTCTTTTGTGACAGGCTTTGTTTCTCCAGCTTCCCTCCAACTTGACTCTAGCTGCTCTACTCTCCTTTTCCTCTCTCTGCAGCAACTGTCTCTTCCCCTCAGCTGTTCAACTGTCGTCTCCTACGTTCTAGATCAGGGGTCACAAACTCCAGGCCTCGAGGGCTGTACACAGTGCAGGTTTTCAGGATTCCCATAGCATTTGACAGTTGGTAATCAAATTACCAACTGTCAAATTCTAAGAAAATCCTGAAAACCTGCACTGTGTGTGGCCCTCGAGGCCTGGAGTTTGAGACCCCTGTTCTAGATCTTTCCCACTCTTCTTATACCCTCTGTCATGTGTCTCACGTCATCTACGTGTGTTCTTCCTGGCCTCACATGTGGCACCCCAGGGGTTAATCGTCACAGAAACAACACCATGGGTTAACTCCCCACACAACACCTGACACTGCACTAGCACCTCTAGGCCAGAAGGGGGAGGTAAAGCAGCTCACTTATATATTCTGGTCTGAGGAGGACGTAGTTAGTTTATGGTTGATAGTTGACAATTGATAGTTCAGTTGAGTGCAGGGAGCACTAAGAGGAGGACTTGTAAATGGGAGCAGTGCTGAGCTCCTGACAAAGACCACTGACTACTTTTAGGCCTGAAGCCAGGGTCTGAGGAGAGGAGTACAAGAAACAGAGGAACATATCTGGGAGACTGAGTTACCTCATAACTCGCCCCAGAGGAGCGCAGATACCGGATCCGAATCTGTGACTGAAACACGCAGCACAGAAAACACCAGGATAGTGGAGGTTACATACCTACACCATACCTCAGCGAAGCAACACGGCGGGGTCAGAAGCACACAGAAGGACTCAAGTTGCCTAGCAGAGGGGGTATCTGTGAGGAGAAAGAGGGCCAGCCGCTCAGCTAAAGCAGCAGCAGGGCCACACACAAGGCACAGGAGTAGGAAGCTGAGGACCCGGACAGGGTGGGAGCAACCTGGCCCCGGTACAGACTCCGTGGACAGTACTCTACTGAATACCATCACCAATAAAGCCTTGGAAAACTTCAAAACCGTGAGTGTGTGTGATCCTTGTGCTCAAACACTGTGTACCCTCACAAACTACCATCATCTCTACTACTACCCCTATCCTACAACATCCATAGCACTATCTATGGACTATTACTACCACTGCCCCGGGGAATCAAGCTCTACCCGCGGAGAGCCGTTAAATCTTCAGCTGCCAAACATCATCCCCAGAGGTTCTGCAGCAGCGGTGGTCCCCTTACTGACCACAACCCGTGGGTGGCGTCATGACAAACTCCCCTGTAAATATCCCCCCATTTATTGTGGAACCCGGGACACGGTCCGGACCAGGACCATCGTGATATCCCCAGCAGTACCCCAGTCCGGTACCGAATACCCGTCCCTGTGGGCTCCACACACTCTTTCCCAAGTGTTCCCTCTAACTACAGTACTTCCTTCACCACCCAACCCCACTACAATGTTTCCTAGTGTGATCTGGGTGTCCCAGCACTGGTCTGTGCCCTTCTTACCCGTGAGTTGGATACTACACCCTAACAGGGGTGCAGTACCTCTGTGGTGACTGGATCCGCAAGGACGCCACATATTGATTGTGTCAGAACTGCCCAGTAATCTGTGTGATACACCATTGGATTCAGAGTCTTTTTGCTTACATCATGCTGCTTTCAGATGAGGTCACAAAAACTTGTTGATAGATGCTCTTTTACACAAGATAAATGACTTTAAATGATTTATTAGAAATTGTGTAACAATTACCATTTTCCCATTTTTTACAAAGAGCACTGTTAATTCAATAAAATATCTGAACGATTTAGAACCTATTTATCGATTAAAAATCTACATGTCCCAGTGCATTAACATGATTAATATTGAACTTTAAGTACTGAAAATTACCAGTTGTGTCATAATTAACAAAAGACTGAAAAACATAACAACCAATAAAGTATGACATTTATAAAACAATCAATTTTGAAAATGCAATAAAAATGTAATGAAAATGACTTGTTAAATGACCATTAATACCAATTATAGGCAAACATCATTAGTTTGTATATACACACTATATGGACAAAAAGTATTAGGACACCTAGAGTACCTATTACACCTACAGGAGATTTTATAATTCTAAATTGTTATGAAGTTGGTTTCTCCTTTCCAGTCTACTCAGCTTTCACTCTTTTTGCTCACACTTTGTACAAGATTTTAGAGGGTACCGGTGAGAATCTTTGCCCATTTAGCCTAACGGGCATTTGTGAGGTCAAACACTGATGTTGGGTGAGAGGGCCTGAATCGCAATTTCCATTCTAGCTGATTCTAAAAGGGTCTGATGGAGTTGAGATTGGGTATTTGAGCTTGGCAGTTAAAGGGGTTATCTGAAGGACAAAATAATTATTATCTAAATCCCGATTTAATGTTGTAATCTAAAGTAAGTTCTAATATACTTGCATTAAAAATTCCCTATCCCTCCCTAACTACACTAACTGCTATAATATTTTTTTTCTTACTTCCTCTCTGATGACACTTCGTTTCAGAATCCCAATGCATGCTGTAATACTGAAATGAAGCGTCATCAGGGGCCAGAGAGTGTGGTCACTGCCACAGCCCCTGCTCCCTCCCTGAAACAAAGTTTCAGAGGCTGGTCTGGTATCTAAGCGCTGTGAAATGTGCAATGTGCACAATGACAGCACACTCTTTGTTGTCAGCTCAGATCAGAAGAAACATGCAGGCCACAGAGCGGTGTCAGAATACTCGGGGTGCAGAGGCTAGTGATGTCACTAACAGGGGCTTTGCTGGTCTCTGTATGCTGCATATTCTGCTAATGCGCACTAACAGTGCACTCTGCTCTGTTGTCAGCTTGTTACTATTGACCTGAGCAGACAACATCACACAGTGCACAGCACACAGGGACTAGCCCAGCCAATGAAATGAGCTTAACGGATGGTGCTTTGTTTCAGGGAGGGCGCAGAGGCTGTGGCAGTGACTACAGCCTCTGCCCCCTGATGATACTTCGTTTGGGTATCTCAGCGTGCACTAGGATTCTCAAACAAAGCGTTAGCAGAGAGGAAGTAGTGAACAAAATAGAATAGCAGTTAGGGAAGGAAATTTTTAATGCAAATATGTTAGATATTAGTTTACATTTTGGCACTCAATGCATAGAGATTAATTTGGGGATCACATAGGGATGAAAATGACTTAGGACTTTAGACCATCTCCATTAGATGCTATATACCCAAGTCTTCAAACCATGCCTTTTTAGACCTTGCTTTGTGAACTGGGTTACAGTCATGCTGAAAAAGCAAGGGGCCTTACGCAAATTATGCCAACAATGTTGAATGTATATAACTGTCAAAAATGTGTTAGGAATCTGAAGCATTAATATTTTTCTTTACTGGAACTATGGGACCTAGGTCAACCCTAGGAAACTAACCCCACAGTGTTATACACCCAACCTTATATTTAGCATAATGCAGTCAGACAGATGATGTTCTCCTGGCATTTGCCAGATCTATCTCATCCATTATACTACTAATTGTTGCTGCTCAGCTGTTGACACTCCTCCCATGAATATCCCTGAACAAAGGATGTTAATTCAAGAAGAAATTTGGAATTCTCCAATTATTAAGTCAGTAGAGAGTTGACAAAATGTCTATACTGTACTAGATGTTTCAGCACTTGGTGACCCTGCTCTGTGACTTTACAAAGTGTGCCACTCCATGGATGAATTGCTGTGGCTCCTAAACACTTCCACCTTTTGATAGTGCCTCTCAAGTGTGATGGTGGAATATTTGTTAACATGGTGAAATCCTATACGAAACCAAACTCTAATTCAGTGAGCCCTTTACAGTGAGCCATGAAATGAGAAAAATACAGAAAGTGCCCATGAGTTGAACCTGGTGGTCTAGTCGGTGGCTAGTTAGGGTGCTGAGTGCTCACTCACCTCTAGGGGTTGTGCACCCCTGCACAACTCCAGTGATCGCCTGAAGGTGATGGGGACTGGCCTTGGGTAGGGAAGCAGCTGGTGGATGCCGCTCTCTCTGGTTACCCAGGCTATCAAAATGCGTTGTGACCCTCAGAGATCATTAATAAAGTTTGTGCCTGCAAACATATTATAATTCTTGTCCCCTCTCGTCCAGCACCCCAGAGACCGCTAATAACTGTTTCCTCCTCTTTACAGTGAGCCATTCTTTCATGAATGTTCATAAAGCCAAGAGCATGGAGAGAGGCTGAACTTTATATGCCTGTGGCAATGGGAATGAATGGAAAACTAGAATTATGTTATGAAAATGAATGTCCCAATACTTTAGTCCATATGGTGATATTAACATCTACAGTATATAGCCTGTTGAGAAAAGATCCAGCTTTGAAGCAAATTCTGATGGCCTCCAAGCTAATATCAATTAGTTGCTACATTTTGCATCAATAGAAGATGGTTGAATTATCAAGACAGGTGGGAGTTTACTTTGGTTGTAATATTCAGGTATTTTAACTTATTACATTTACTATGCTTCCGACAGGGTGCAGAGGTGCTTGAAAGTCTGTGAAGAATTTTAGCCCATTGCTCCCTACAAATCATCTTCAAATATGTTAATTTGGAAGAGTTTTCCCCAAAGAACTGCTTGCTTCAGATCCTTTCACAACATTTATATAACATTATGGTCAGGACCACGACTTAACCATTCCAAAACTTTAAGAATAGGTTCACATTACGTTTGTGCTGTCTGTTTAACAGATCCATTAGACAGCAGCACAAATGCAATGTAATTGACACGTTAACGCAAACACTTCTATAGGCTTCCATTCATCAAATGCATATTAATGCATGCCAAAATAGGCATGTGTTTGCAAGTATGTGTTTTTTGAAACGCACATGAAAATGTGGACTGCAGCGTTTTTCTGTCAGGTTATGAAAACAAATACAATATAACGTCATGCTACAGATTTGGACATATCTGTAGCTTATGTTATATTGCTTTATAGTTGTTATTATTATTATTATCATTATTATTATTATTATTATTAATAAATATTTCTATAGCACAATTAGGTTTCATGGCGCTTTCCATGTGTGAAGGCAGACGAGGACAAGAACATAAAATGACGACACTTGAATCATACAGGTACAGTAAGGCAGAGGACTAGGACTATACCTAGAAAGATAGAAGATGGGATAAATAGCTAGATAGCTAGACAGACAGATAGACAGATAGACAGATAGATAGATAGATAGATAGATAGATAGACAGATAGATAGATAGATAGATAGATAGATAGATAGATAGATAGATAGATAGATAGATAGATAGATAGATAGATATAGGATAGCTGGATTATAGGATAGATAGAGTAAATGATATCTATCATAGGTAGATTGAGTTTATTGACTACATTGACTGGCAACAGCCAATCACAGATGCTCATGCTCTGTGAGGGCATCTAAAATTGTTGCAATCAGACTGCATTCCCACAATCTATTCGGTGCCTGTGCTTGGTTGACATGCACAAATGTGTATGGCAATCCACCTGCCGTCATAGTGTGTAAAATAAATAAATAATGAAAATAAAGCGTAAGGATTCACAGTATGTTTCAGTCTCAGCACAGATAAAGCGGACAGCTGCGAGCTGCCACCCTCAGCTGCCTGTTTTTACCTTGGCTGGCAAAAAATATGTGTAGAGCTTCACCCTATTTTCAATTGCCAGGGAAGTAAAACTAGGCAGCTGGAGGGCCCATCATTTTTTCTGTATTTGTTAGTTCCCTTAGGGGAGTTGGAAACTGTAATTGATCATTTGTGCAATACATACCAGTGCATAAGTGTGGCGCCCCGCAATGAGTGCGTCACAGGAAGGTATTGCATCCCTAACAGGAGATACAATATCGTCCGACTCAGTGGGGAACAAGTTAAATCCAAAGCTCCATGTACCACATACACCATCCAGAGGTAGAGGACCAATCAGGTCCTGGTGGGAGGAGTGCGAGGTGTAGTGTGGGGAAAGAATACGAGAAGAAAGTTAGAACGTGGGAGAGACAAGGTCAAGGACAGAAGTCCAGACAGATCTAACTGGGAGGGCACTGAGAATCGAATACCCAGACGAGAAAGTGGGCAAACAGCAAAGCACCGGGTCCAGAGACACCATGCCCAGTCCTACCGGATACCGGTTCCGAGGTAGACAGTCGTCCATCGCTGTTCTGCAAAACTGGAGTGACGGAATAGCTTTATAGGAGCCCCTCACTAAAGCCACAACTTCTGCAGTCTTACCAGGGAGATACCTGCCACGGAGTTTAGGACCCTTTGTAGCCAGTTGAAGAACATGGAACAGGCAATCAAATAGAGAAACCCCAGCATCCCAACCTGGTGCAACAAGGCAGCACGGCAACAAAATAAAAAGGACAGTTAGTAGCGAAGGAACACTGTGGAGCTTTGGACAGAGACTGTTCATCACTGGGACCACCCGGTCCGTTACCTAAAGAACTGTATTACCGTGTACCGTGCCAGAAGTACAGTAAAGACCCATTACAGAGGAGCATCGTGTCAGTACCTTTTCTTCTGAACTGTTATTGACCCATGCATTCGTCAGACTACCCGAGCTGCCGTATTCCACTCAGTGCAGTTCCTGGCCCCGGGGACTACTGCTCATCCTGTGGGGAGCATCCCATCTAGCTGCCGCACATCCCCCGGAGGCCCAAGCAGTGCCGGTGCCATCACCGGACACCCACAGGTGGCGTCACAAAACAAGTAAGACTTTATCCCATATCTCCCCTACCCGTCCATTTGACCACCGGGCACCACAGCCTCAGGCACGGAACCGTGACAGTGAAGCAGCGCCTGAGACCTGAGAACCCGGCTACGTTGAGAGTGAGTCATAAGCACTGCTATGTATATTAATCATGATTACCAACAAAATGCTGGCTTTTACAAGAGTATCATAATGGCAGGCCAGGGGTCTTTGTCATCCTTTTGACTCCCCATAATCACGTCACGGGCGTGCCACTGGGCATGTGGAATGATACACCCCCATGTCTGCTGCATTAATATGTTAAGAACCGTGTGTGGAGCGGAGTGAAGGAAATCAGCCATCATGTGCCAGAATAAATTTGGGTGAACCCGCATCAAAGGCAGGGACATGGCCTTTTTTACATACCTGTACGTCAAAAGTCGGACTCATGAAGGCTAAGGGTTCACATACTTTTGACTCTCACATATGTGATATTGGATAATTTTCATCAATAAGAATATAACAAAGTATAGTATTTTTGACTTATTTATTTTGTTTGGTTCTTTTTATTTACTTTTAGCACTTGGGTGAAAATCTGATGTACAGTAAGTTTAGGCAAAATGTATGCAGAACTATGGAAATTTCTTTGAGGGTCACAAGCCTTTGAGCACCACTTGATATAGAGTGCATGGCTCACATTCACAGCTGAGAACCAAAGTTTCTTTTGTAACTATAGTATAATGAATGGTATGCTATAGGTGGGGTCCTTGTTATAAATTATCCATTGGGTTTCAGAAACTGCAAGTTACTCCTCTTGCTTTGGCATTGTAGGTGGGGTGAAAAAGATTTTGTCAGTTACAAGTCAGTGTTTCGAGGGAGTTGCAAATTAATTAATTATATTGTTGGCAGAATGAGACAGACGTTCATGAGAACCACAATGAAGTTTAATCAGCAAATGTAGGATATATTTATTATATTTTTTGCAAAAACAGAAGAAATACATAAACTTTTTAAATGTATTTCCACGTTTTCACTTTGAACTAAAAGTTTTCTGTAATTTAAAATTTACAAAGGGAAAGCAAGCAAGGATGAATGCAACTGTTAATATCAGAATGTGCAATGGCAGCCCATAATTACAGGTAAGCACAGTAGCAGAATGAAAAAGAAATGAACATTTTGAAGACTTTATGGGTTATAATAAGGACAAGGTAGGACCTGATATATTGTTTTTAATAAGTGCGTTGTAACCATAGTTGTATTTACTCATGCTGCTCCAGGCGCTGGGACTGAATTTGTCTCTGCTAAGGTATAAAATGTTTAAGGCCGGACCCAAGGTTTAAAGAGAATCTATCACCATAGGACCCAACCAAACTGCTGAATAAAAATAAAGACTAGGAGACCAAATATGTAATTTTAATCTTTGTACCCACATTCCTCTGCAGTGGGCCAACAAAAAGTGCATGTGCGGCATCCAAATAACTACCTGGGTTTCTATGCTAGGTGCGATAATATAGCAGAATGCTTAAAGGGACTCTATCAGCATAGACTGACTCTTCAAACCAAGTACATGTGCTTGTGCATCATGGTATGGCCAAGCATTAGGGTGCATCTTCCCAACATTTTGCATTCCCTCCCTTACTTCTTTGATTGACAGCTCTGACTTCATAGAGCCAGAAAAGAGCAGATACATAGTAGAGGGAAAACAAGATGATGATGTACCAAGTGCCTGTACTTAGTTTGAACAGTCTTTCTCTTTTTATATATTGCATACTGTAGTTACACATACCCAATGTTTGTTGCAAGTCTTTTTGAACTTTCTCATGGTTTCCACCTTGGCTATCACTTCAGCTCAAAGTGTGAGTGGATAATTTTGTTACTTCATAAAACTGATTCATTTAATAGTAATTTAAAAACTTTTTCAGGCTTTTACTTACATTAATTATTACTACTAGAGATAAGTAGAAATTTGAATTTGCCTATTTTCCCTTTTCTCCCTGGGATATTCAATTTGTCTGTAAGTTATTCTCCGCTTGGATTCTGGTAGGACTTTAGATCTCTATTGACATTTTGTGCATTTTGCCCCTTTCTAAAATGGCGTCTGTTACTTCACTCCTGATCATGTGATCCTCCCGTCTGACTTTATAAACCTCTGCCTACTGTTCACCTGTGCTTGAGTATTCAGTTTGAATTCCAGGTTTTCAGTGCTTTCCTGATTGTGGTCCACCTCCTGCTGATCCGCTCTGGATTTTCCAGCTGCTGCTTTGGGCTCCAGAAATTTCACCAGCCTCACCTACTTTCCTACTTCCAGCTACCAGTTTTTACTTTGCTCCTGCTTCACAAGCCCTGTGCCACGTAAGCATTGTGTGCCCTGCCAGCACTTAAAGAACTATTGTTTATAGTGCAGATACAGCTCTATGGACATCCGGACACGTTAAAAGCTGTACTGCACTAATAAGTATTGAACTTGTTTTTCTAGGGATTCCATCTCCCAGGACTCTGGGGATTTATTATTCTTGGACTGTGTTTTTCTCCATTGGTTTCTCTCACACTGACAATTATCTCCATAGATGTTCGTGTTTATGTTATCTTACTAGAACTATTTTCAGAGACTTTCAGTATTACCTGTTTGATGAACTTTCTCATTTGCTGTACATACATCACATTGTATCTGCCACGTGTGTTAAATATAGACTTGTTCACCTTAAATTTGGTTCCAGAGTTGTCTGTACTCCCAATTAATAATAGATCCCTGAGTAATGCTACAGTACATTACAGATTCCTTGCTGTTCCCGATAGAATATTTGTTTCTCCTGTATGGTGCCAGGACTAATGGCGCCTGTGAGGGTACAGCATATATACATTGGAGGCAATCAGAGTCATGACATTATGATGTACATCATGACCTCCCATTTCCTGGACTGACCCCTCACGTGCACCATTACACGCAGCAGTATCAGCACAGTGTGGGAGACACAAAGATAAAATTGCCAGTGGCAGGGGAATCTGAAAATGCAGTGAGGACTGGATGGGTGAGTAGTAAAGAGGCCATGGAGGTCATTGTTGAGGTAAGAATAACAATTTTTTAAAATTTTCTTTTTTAACCTTTGGATGGCTCAATATGATTCAGTAAAATAGTGACCAAAATCCAGATTTTGGTCAGGTGCAGATTTTTGGAAAATTTGAGTAGTATTCAATTCCACTCATATTTATTTGCTCATCTCTAATTACTACCAGTAAATATTTTAAAACTATTCTTTGTGCCAAATATGCAGTCATACCTGAAATCTGAAAGGGTTAAATAACTTTTTAATGTATTGGATTTTCATACATGGTTTCTAAGATAAGATAAGATAAGATAAGATAAACTTTATTGATCCCGGAGGAAATTACAGTATTACAGCAGCAGAACAAAGATCAAGAACATTTCACACTTTACAAATCACTTCTAGTGATTAGGCAGTCACATATACTTAGTGACTCAGGATAGTATTTTTGCATTTGGGTATCTAGATGTTGACCAAACCTTGGCCCGGTAGACTCTAGTTTAAGGCAGAGGCACACAACCTGCTGACTGGGGGCCAAATGCCATTCTGTGCAGTCACTTGCATAAACTATGGGGATAACTGCACTCATTTTTTCCTTTTTCTGGAGTGATAAATAGGAAAGCAAATTAACCTCTTTGTCTACAACAGTGGAAGTTCCAGAAATGAAAACTCCACTTATTACGTTATGGCCCATATAGTACTGCCAATATACTGTATACCTTGGATTAGAGTACCCCTTCATATTTTATGTGGCCTTTACAATCACAAAATTTGGCAACTGGACCAAAAAAGGATTGTGCACTTCTGGTTTAAGATGTTCATAGTAAGATGATTAGCGTATATTGGTCTATCTAACTAGGAATCTATAAAAAAAATCAAAGTGATTTGAATAAGCTTCACTGTAGTGTTCTATACAGTAAAACTTTAGCTAAAGCAAGACTTCCACCAGTTTCAAATTTACAGTGAACATATTATTATAACCCATTTACTTGATCTTAAAACCATACAGCAGTTTCCTTTTTCTGTAAATGTATCTACTGCATTAGAGAAGAAAAACGTAATTGACTCCAAGAAATGGTGAGAACATGGGAAAGGATGAAAATGCACATAGAAATGATCTACCTACAGGTCTGACTTTCATAGTTGTAAACTTACCAGATGACTGTAGAGGTTTATTATTCAACAATTCAACTTTTTTTGGCATCTTGCACATTACTGATATATATATATATGTCGAAATCTACATAAGATGTTTAACATTTTGAAGATTTTAATGAATATTTATTTCACAGGCTGTATTTTTTATAAAGACATGTCTATACCATATAAATATAGTTGAAGGGGTTATTGATGGATACCATGAATTACCGGTACTAGTGAATTGGCAAATTTTACAATTCAGTAGGTTCTGAAAAACAAATTCTTCACAAATCCATAATGAAGTACGCCCCTGTGCTTCAAACTCCTTCACTGATTCCAATACCCTCATGACATTTATTGCCACCCCCCTCCACTCTAACACACAGAGCATTTGTCATATACGCATTATAAATGTCAATAGTATATCCTTTTAGGTATATTAATATACTGTACCCATTTTAATTGTATATAATTGTGTAGTACACAAGTCTGTAGAATTATGTTTCATATAGAGACATCCTGCAACTGTTTTGTTTTGACCCATAGTTAGACTATGGAATCACTAGTGAGGCCTAATTGTAGGACTATTGAAGTGTTTGCGGTCATTTAGGAGCTCTAAAGAGTATGAGAGGCTGGTAATGGGTTTACACACTTGTTTTATTAATCCACTATGCATTTCGACGGCGTCCTGTCATCTTCCTCAGGTGTATCTCACCTGAGGAAGATGGCAGGACACCATAGAAACGCGTAATGGATTAATAAAACAGGTGTATAAACCCATTACCAGCCTCTCATACTCTTTAGCACTCCTAAATGACCACAAACACTTATGTCGAGCCCCAGGCCCTGGGGTACTCGGGTACCAGGCTCGGTGGGCGTTCTCACGGGGGATGTCACGGGTCGCAGTGCCTGATCCCGTGGTCTGGGTGACACTTCAAAAAGGGGTTATTTACAGGGGATGAGAGGTTTTGTCATGTGACGCCATCTGTAGTATCTGTTGATGGGTCACCAGTGCCGCCACAGTCCCCTGTAGGTAGATCGTAGTGCTGCTGAGATGGCAAAGCTCCCTACAGGTAGAGCTGGTCCTCCGGGGCAGCGTTACTAGAAACAAGCAGGTTGATGGAGAAAACCACATGCAGGCAAAGTCACTTTCTCCTGGGTACTTTACTGGCAACCTTTAGCAGCGTCATACAAAGTTCACAGTTCAGCATCAGATATTAAATAACAGGTAGCTCTATGGGTGGCTGCAAGTGTATCCCAGGTGGTATGGTGGAACCCGTGGTGTACCTTAGTTGACGAACCCGTGTCCTTTCTTCCCCGTCTAGGATGGGCCTATACCCAATGGCTCCGTGTAGGTAGTATTGGTGGTCCTCTCCCTCGTGGTGAGGAAGCAGGCAGACCGCTCCGTCTGGCAGGGTGATGTGGTGATATACGGACCACAGCAGCCGGTTGCCGACTGTAAAGATAGACCTTGGCCGGATCCTCGGGCCCAGCGTTCCTGTGGTGGACTGGAGAATCCCCTGGAGTATGGCCGCTCCACGCTGGGGTTCTCCCTTTCTATCTAGGGCCCAGACTCTGCTCATCGGGCACCCTCTTTCAGGATCTCCTCAAGATCCCTTCTCCTTCCCTCTGGATTAGCTTGAAACCATCCAGGAAACCTTTCACCTCTATCCACTCTCTTTTCCAACCGTCCTAACTCCTCTCCTCCTCCTCCAACTGGCCTTGCTGCTGAAGACCTCCTTTGTCCCCCTTGAGGTGAATATATCTCCTCCCGGGTAACCTCCCACCGCTCAGCTAATGTAGGAGTGCTGGAATGGGTCCCACCCATCAACCTAGGGTCCACCTGCAGCTGGGAAAATGACATCTCTTTTAAGGGTGCAGTACCCCTCTGTGACGCTGACTACGTGGGGCACCACACTTACTGCAAAAATCATTCGTTTCTCTGAGAAATTGTGGCCGTAGCAGTAGAAGAGCAGTGAGAGCTTCCCCAGCCTACAGGACCTGGCGTGATGTCATTGCTGATGTGGGAGTCAGGTGACCAGGAAGTGTGCACCACGTGACCGGAGCAAGCAGCGAGGAGACTGCACTCAGCGGCGGATCCTCAGCAGGCTGTCAGGCATTACTCCGGGATTGTGCAAGGTTGCACAACCCCTTTAGGTGAGCAGATAGTCTCCCCACATATACTTATCCCACTAGACCACCAGGTACTACTCATGTTGCGCCTCTCAATCTCTTTCTTTGTATAATTGTGGGATTAGTCACGAATGCTCAGAAAAGTAAACGCACACCGGTCTTCAGCATGTGCAGTCATTTTTATTTCTTTGTAAGCAGTTTTCTTAAAGGGAACCTGTCACCTAGTTTAGCCCCCTAAACTATCACTACCGATCCCTGCAGCTTCCTACTACATTACTAACCATCCCTTTCTGGCCTAAATATGTATTATAAAAGTGCAAACAAGCGATTTATAAACTTACATGTTCCTAGCCAGGTGGGCATTCCTAGATGGCTGGCCGTCAGGTGGGCAGTCTCTACCCTGCCTCACTGCTGCAATAAGGCCCTAGTAGGCATGATTATTCACTCAGAAACGTGCTCCTGATTTAAAATTCTTGCCTCCTTCTTCCGGGTTTGATGACACGCTGCTGGCCAAACATCATTTCTGGTCCTGTGCAGTGTGGTGGGTGTATTGGCATACAGGCTGGCTTTGGAAAATGTGCAGTGTGCATTCCGAAGCCGCCCTGTACACCCACCACACTTCGCAGGACTGGAAATGACACTCCGTGGCATCATACCTGGAGAAGAAGAAGGAGGCGGGAATTTTAAATCAGGAGTGCGCTTCTGAATGAATGATCACACCCACGAGGGCATGACTGCAGCAGTTTGCGGGGGGAGAGTGGATCTGGAGAGATTGCCCACCACACAGCCAGCCATCTAGGAACGCTCACCTGGCTAGGAATATGTAAGTTCATAAATCGCTTTTTTGCACTTTTATGATGCACATTTAGATCAGAGAGGGATGGTTAGTAGTGTAGTAGGAAACTGCAGGGACAGGTAGCGATAGGTTAAGAGGCTAAACTAGGTGACAGGCTCCCTTTATTCAATTTACAGACAAAGTAACACTTCATGCAAAATTCCCATTGGAAGTTCTACCAACCGCCCCCTTCTTACAAGTATGTACTACTCATAACACAGTTTCTCAGAACACTACTTATATACTGATATAAGAAAATTTTGGAACAAATATGAAACCCTAAAAATCTTAACTCTTCCATATCAAAAGTATATTGCAAAATATCAGTATTTTTTACATAAATGAAGCCAAAAGGCAAAAAAACACTGTGTCCCTATCCAGTCGAATATATCAGAAGTTTCCTAATTTATACTGTACTTACAAACACTGCAAAAATAGGGTGAAAAAGCACTAAAATCTTGTCACCTGCTGCTATAGGATATATATTATTATTTAATGGCCTTCAACTAAATCTCCAGCAATGGCGACTTGATGAATGACTGTTCTGTAGGCAGATCAATCTGGTGCGAGCCTAGATAGGTTTACCAGGGTCTTTCTTGACAGTATCAAGCCATCAGGCTTCTGGTCTTCCTGTTTGCCTTGTTCCTTGTATTCTCCCTATTATGATATCCTTCTCCAGTAATTGCTTAATTCGCATGATGTGTTCAAAATAGGCAAGTTGTAGCTTGGTGATCCCTGCTTCAAGTGACATGTCTGGATTGATTAGTTCCAAAATGGATTTGGTGGTTCTTCTTGTCATCCATGGTATTGATAAAGTCCTTCTCCAGCACCACATTTCAAAGGCGTTGATTCTTCTACTATCTTGTTCCTTTATCTTCTAGGTTTCACTTCCATATGTTACTTTAGAAAAAAACAGAGTATGTATGAGCCATGTCTTCATCACCAGTGAAATGTTCCTCAATCTGAAGACCTTGTCCAGTGACTTCATTGTTGATTTGCTCTTAACTATTCTCGTATTGTCGCTGCATCTTGAGTAATCATTGATCTGAGTAGGTTGAAATCCTTTACAACCTCCAGTTCGTCGCCATCCAGTCATGGTTGTACCTGGCAGTAGTCAATATCTTGTATTCTTTGAATTGAGTAGCAGTCCAATGTTTGAGCTTTCCATCCTGACACTCTGTAATAAATCCTATCTACACTTGTTCCTATCAATAATGTTCTAATATGGTATATCCATAGTTTATGCCATAAAAAGTGATAGATGTGGGCTTGGATTCCCCTTGAAAAGTGGTTCTCATTGTACATCAATGTAAATGGAGAGGTGGATGCGCATGTTCAGCTCTCTGTAGATATGAATGTGCAAAATGGGGAATATCCTTTTAAAGAGTAACTTGTCTGAGTTTTCAAAAACAATAGTAACCTTTAAAGTTACAGACACATCATTGACATTGTTTTTGGGTATCCAAATAAATTGATCTGGCCCAAGGCTAATTAATATTTTGTAAAGTAGATAAGCTTTTATATTTCTGGTGTTAAGCTTTCTCCAGTCTGTACAGCAGATATTGTTCTCATAATTGTCCCAAATAAGCTTTGCTAAATTGCTTCTAACCATTACAACCATTTTTATTGCTATTTTGATTGTTTCCTCCTGTCATCTGACCTCAGATTATTACACAGATTACAAATGTGCTACGTATCCTGAGTCTTGTCCTTTCTGTGACTGTATTTATGTCTCATCCTTTGACTGAGCTTTGCTCATAACTGTCTTGGAAACCTCCCACGGAAACACCCAAGTAGGCATTTATCTAAAGGCAACATCATTTCAAGCAATCATTTCAAAGAAGAAAGGATACAAGTTTATTCCCTTCATGTGGAAGTGGTGGGTCTCTATTATGTCAGACCATATACTCCCCCACCCTGTTGTTCTCTGTTCTAAGTTATAGCTTAACCTCCTCATCGCTGCAGATCTCCAGCCAGATTAGTGATGATTGACACTTTATACCTCACCTGTCACATCACAATAGAATATAACATTGATGAGGAAATCCTTCATATTATGAGACACACCTCCCAGAATGTGTCATGGCAGACATTTTCTCTTTGGGTTTTTATGAGTGATACAAAAAGGCATTTAGGAGACTGAAAAACAGACACAAAACCTTTATATACTCAAGGTAATATCTGTCAACCATTTGGCTATATGATGCCATGATTTTGACACAATCTGGATGATCTCTAGTAAGTATATTCAGGAAATTACTCATGAAAAGCAACAGTTTGTAGAGTCTTAACTCTCGGGATATTGTTGAGTATAACTGTCCTGTCCTGTGATAACTTTCATATATAGTTCAAGACGAGAACTCAATGATTTTCTTTTACATGTAAGTAAAATGGGATGTAAAATGTATCATAGGCGGCCGTCACACGCTACAATATCGTGAGCGATATTGTAAGCGATCACGTGCACGCGCGATCGCTAACAATATCGCTCACATCGCTGGTGAGATGTCACACAGACAGACTCACCAGCGATGTGGGGCAGCGAGATCGCTGGTAACTATGGTACACATCGGGTTACTAGGCGCCGCGCAGCGCTTAGTAACCCGACGTTTACCATAGATACCATCTCCCAGCATAGGCTCTGCCGCTGGGAGATCGTTCATCGTGGTGTCACACACCACGATGAAGCAGATTCAACAAGCGATGATCGCTTGATATGAGCTCCGGCTCCCATATCTGTGATGTAACGATCAAGCGATTTTACATTGTAAAATCGCTTGATCGCAAGTACCGATGCACAAACGATATCGCTTAAGCGATCAAAAAGCAGATCGCTTAAACTATATCGTTCGCAATATTGAACCGTGTGACGGCCGCCATAGCAAAATCTAAAGATGCAAAGATGCCACAAAATAAATTCCATGAAAACCACTGAAAACAGTGAATTAAATTTCAATATTATTTTAAGGCTCTATGGACACTGTGAAACCACATGCACAAAATATAGTCGTGTATCACTGGACCACTGTAATGTTTGATGCTTTTTTCTAGAATCACTTTTCTAGAATCTTTGAAAGTTTTCCCATATATAAGATGTTGGGGTTGGTCTCATAAAATGCTTTAAACACGGTTTAACCCATTAAACACCTAGGGCGTACCTATATGTCCTAGGACTTCTCCCTCCTTTTGATGCAAGCTTACATGCTGAGCTCTCATTATTCCCTGCACATGTCGGCTGATCTGATCAGCTGACCTATGCAGCCAACAGGTGTGGGTGAATTGGAGATCCACTCGCTTCTGATAACCCATGGATTGTGCTGTCAGAATTTGTCTAACATGTGCTGGGGGGAATTGCGTAGTTCCCTGCCACCATTGGTGACTCCGTGTTGCGATCAGATATGAGATGGTAACCCATGTTGCTGTAATCACAGGAGATGATAATTTCTACGGTACAGAGCTGTGCATGTACTGTAGACGTGATCATACAGTGCAATGTTAAGGCACTCTAAGGGGCCAAGTAAAATAAAGAAAAAGTAATTTTTTTTAAAATATGAAAACAATAAAAAATTAAGTTCAAATCACCCCCCGTTTGCCCCTTAGAAAATTAAACTAAAAAAAAAAACCCCTTATTTGGTATCGCCAAATCTATCAAAATATAAAATAAAATCAATCTGATTAGTAAACTAAAAAAAAGTCAAAATGCCAAAATTAAATGTTTTAGGCCACTGCAACATTGAAATTAAATGCAATAACTGGGGATCAACACATTGGCTATACCCAAAAATGGTATAATTAAAAATGTCAGCTCAAGACACAAAAAATAATCCATCTCAAAGACCCAGATTCCGAAAAAAGTGAACGCTATAGGTCTCAGAAAATGGAGGAATTCTTTATTTTTTTCTTTTTTCAAACTTCTGAATTTTTTTCAACCATTTGGATACAAGTAAAAGTATACATCTAGAAACTTGTACTAACAGGTAAGTTTTTCCATATATTGAACATGGTAAATTAAAAAAAAATCTCTTTTTTTTTTTGCAATTTCACCGCACTTGGAATTTGAGTGGTGTCATTCAAAAGTTCAACTCATTCCACAAGAAAAGCCCTCATATGTCTATATAGACAGAAAAATAAAAAAAAAGTTATGGCTCTTGGAAGAAGGGAAGAAAAGAACAAAAACAGAAAATCGACAGGTGGTGAATTGGTTAAATAGCCAATGTGACATGGATTTTCAAAGTAAGCAGACCAGCCTTATGTAGTGTAAAACATCTATTTAATAATTTATGTAACTTGTGAATAGAGATGAGCGAACTTTTTCCAAACATGTTCGCCAATTTCAAATTCAGCATGAACATTGTTGACATTTCAGTTCGCGATCTGAAACCCGAGCAATTTACAAAAAAGTCACCGAACGTGGCTATGTTAAGGAAAAAGTTTGAAATTTAAACTGGCCCTAAAACTTTCCCTGAATGTTTGGAGCCAAAACGCTTGCTGGAAGACCTGATGATTGAGAACAACCCCTAACCTTACATTTTGGAGTGTTCCCAGTCATCGGGTCTTCGGCTTGTGTTAAGCTGTAGAATGTTTTGCACCTTGAATATCATTTTTTAAGCATCCTAGAGTTTGCTGGAGTTTTGACACCGGCAAAGTGTGAAATTTTGAAACAGTGCAAGATGTGGCAGCAGCTGTGAAGTTCAGGAACCTTACAATGTCCCTTAAACATCAGTTTAAGAGAGCTGTATATTTGTTTTTTTCAAATATGTATTCATTTTTTAATTTATTATTTAGTTATTATTATTATTATATTATTATTTATTTTTTGGAGAGGAAACATTTATTGTTGTGGAGGGTCAGCAGCATGCAAGGCCTCCTTTTCCACACTTATTTGCTAGCAATTAAGATAAAAATAGCATATGATCATTACTTTGCGCTGATGGGGCTCTGCTGTATTTTTGGTCACCAGCACAAGTACAGCAGGCAGGTAAGGGCTGCCATCAACCTCCAGCTGCTTAGTTTTACATGGCTTGGTGATAAAAAATACAGGGTAGACCTTTTTTTTTAATTATTTCTTAAAATAATTAAAAATCAACAACCTGGAGCTTCACCATATTTTTGGTTGCCAGCCAGGTGCAACTAGGCAGCTAGGGTCTGGAATCCTCAGCGTGGGAGTTGCCCTGGTGCTGGTGGCAAACTGGATAATAAAGGGGTTAATGCCAGCTATGTATTGCCAGATGACAATAAGCTTGAGGTTGATGATGTTGGGCCAATGTTAGACCCATCCATTAGAAATACATCCCACTGTGAAAAACAATTTATTTAGAAAAAGAACACAATCACAATCCTTGTTTCTATCTTTATTAGTCCCACAAAAACCCTCTACAATCCTCTGCAATGTCCTATAGAGATTGTACATTGACAATGAGGTGTCAATCACAGCAGGGGGCGTGTTGGATTGTCATGCAAGTGACAAAGTAGTCAGTAATGGTAATCATCAGGGAATAAAGCACCAATAGCACACAGCCTGACAAGAGAGACATAGCAGATTTTTGTTTTTTTAACCCCTACAGCATTCTGTCCTCTGCTTACATAGCCTTAATCTGCCGAGTCTGACAGATTCCCTTTTTTAATGTATGCTGTTTGTATTGTGAAATTTAGTGTTCAAATGTTTTTATTGAATTTTTCAAGTAAACTGAGTTACATACAGTGGGATAAGGAATAATTGCCACAACCAGGCATTTACCAGATATACCAAATAAGAAGTATATGGGCAAATTTACATGAAGAATAGCAATAAAAAACAAACAAACATAGAATTAATCCTCAATTAAAAAAGAGGTTTTCCTAAATGTTAGGAAGAGAAAAGGGGTGGGGGAGTTAGGGGGGGGGGAGGAAGGGGTGGAGGAAATTGTATTGTATTGTGAAATTTAGTGACACGTCTACTGTTAATGTTATAAGTCAATTGTCCCCATAGCAAGTGTTATGTTGTTATAATTTTTAATTCTGGTGTAAAAATATAAGCTTATTTACTTTCCACTTAACGTTGAAACATATTAGTGGAGCATGAAAGATTCTTGAATGTTTGTTTTGTTATAGATCATCCTTTTTTTTGGACTACAATGACCCTCTTAAAGATGCTGTTTTTGAATATTGCATGTCACTATTTAGCTTTTGCTGTGGTGCTGTGGGAATCAATGATTTATGTAAGGTGAAATTCGTTATAAACCACATATGAAATGTATAAAACGATCACAGCTTATTTCGTGGTGTAATAATCATCACATATCAAGTGAACACCTATTAATGATGCATAAACGTTTCTGTAGTCTAATGAATAAGTATTTGAGACACACGTGTGATGCATGCCAAGTAAAACAAGGCAAGATCAAACAACAGATGTTGATGGTAAAAATATCTTCTCCAGAAATATGTATAGGGTTTATATTTGCATTGCCCCATTTTGATTTATGTCCTCTGGAAAGTTTCACAAGCATTTCCTCAGATACCCTCACTAGACATGTAACAGACTTATTCGGCTGAGAAAATAAAAATGGATTAACTAGGAAAGACTTTGTCAATGCTTTTTCCAGTTGGTTATCTTCAGTAAGTAATATTTTTCATTTCAAAACGGACTTTTTAGCTATGTCTTCCATTGTCTAACATTTTTTAGGATAAATATACAATTAAAATCAGGTTTTGCAGAGTATTAATATGTTAATCAATTTAAAGGGGTTGTCTGGCCTTTGAGTACAAGTCTGCAGTCACGCTATGTGACTGCACACTTACGAATCCTCACAGCGTGCTGTGTGCGTTCTGATAGGATTTATTGGTGCCAGCACCATGAGCTTGAACGCAAGTATGCAATTTGTATACAATATATATTTATAGTGAGTTGAGTGAGGCCATATATATCTAGTCAAAATGTGACTTGAAGTATGCAAATGGCACACTTATGGTCACATGACCGCTCACTCCAGGTGCCAGAAGTGGAGAATCCTGACAGCATACACATTGCGCGCTTTGAGGATTCACAAGTCTGCCATCACGTATAGTGTATCTTCCAAACAAACAACCCAAAGGAGTCAGTCCAAATCAATTGCAATTCATTATTTATTTAAAAGTAACACCATGTAAAATTGACAATATATAGTGGTACACAGAAGGAGGACCGCAAGGCAAAGTTCAACCACAATAGTATTCAATCCTCAGGTATAACTTTATCCATCAAACAATAGTGCCCCAAAATGGGTGCACACTATACCTAATGAGGATGACACATTACATGCAAGTCAAGGGTCCCATTTACCTTCCTGTGACCGCCCCCTGACGCGTTTCGCACCAGCTTCTTCTGAGGAGCTTCTCCTCAGAAGAAGCTGGTGCGAAACGCGTCAGGGGGTGGTCACAGGAAGGTAAATGGGACCCTTGACTTGCATGTAATGTGTCATCCTCATTAGGTATAGTGTGCACCCATTTTGGGGCACTATTGTTTGATGGATAAAGTTATACCTGAGGATTGAATACTATTGTGGTTGAACTTTGCCTTGCGGTCCTCCTTCTGTGTACCACTATATATTGTCAATTTTACATGGTGTTACTTTTAAATAAATAATGAATTGCAATTGATTTGGCCTGACTCCTTTGGGTTGTTTGTTTGGAAGATATATTATATTAGGAGGGCCTTTACCTCTCTCAGGTGGTTTGAAAACATCACGTATAGTGACTGCAGACTCTTGCCCCAAGGCCAGACACCCCTTTTACACAAGAGAAGTGAGGTCCCAGCTAATCTATGAAAAAATAAATAAGACACTGTTTTTTCTGTATAATGGTTCAGCCATCTTTATAATACATGAGGGTATTAATCTAAAGCTGCAGGATACATTTACCAGCCATTATCTGCTTAGGTATAGATAAGATGTGGTATTGAGTGTATGGAATTGAAAGGGTGTTTAACATTGGAAAAAAGAGAATTTGGTGAAATATGTACTGTAGAAAGCTGGAAACAGAAAAGAGATAGATTAGTAGTGCTGGGCGAACCCAAATTGTAAAATTCGGGGTCTGTACCGAACACCTAGTGCTCATGCACATATAAAAGGTTTCCCTGGGAAATTCGAGTTACAGTTTGGGTCCAGGGGCTGTAAAACAAAGCATATAAATAATAAACATCATCATGATATTTACCGGGGACCGTGGCGCATGTCCTCCCATCCCACTGTCATCGTCGCATCTGCTTCAGGGCCACTCATTATCGTTTGGTGATATTCACTTCATTTGCTTCAAAAGCCAATCATAGACACCCTGGACCCTGGGTGTCTGTGATTGGCTGTTCGAGTGATCTGCAATCATCCCATACATTCTAATATGGTAGAATGTATGGGCTGCATTCAGGTTCATACACATTGCTCGGCTGGCTGTGCTGTCATTCTGTGCCCTGCTCTCTTTGCTATCAGATGGTGTCTGCTGGCAAAGATGTAGCAGAAGTAAAGAAGCTGAGCCATGCATGAACTCTGGGGAACCCTGACGTCACCGCAAACACCGCCGAAAACTGTCGAGTTCTGAGCAGTGCAGTGAATATTACCAAAAGTTAATCAACAGGCCGGAAGTAGATGAAGCGGGGACAGCAGGACTGCAGGATGCGCGCTGACGGTCCCAGTAAGTATATTGAAATTGTTTATTAACTATATGCTTTGTTTTACAGCCCCCCATACTCCAATCAATAACTGTAAAGTCCAAGCTCGGGGTTCAGACACAAGTTCGAGTTATGTCCGGCCCCGAGCTCGAACTTTACAAAAGGTCTGGGCACACCAGCCAATCCCGAGTATCATCTGGTTTGCCCATCACTATAGATTACTGAATTTGATAGGCCAGTATTTGTTATAGAGCACTTTAAACAGTGGATATTGAGAATTAAAGAGGTTGTTCACTGACCAGATAACCCCTTCTAAATAATTTTGTTTCCCCCAATTAATATAATAACACCTATATTCACCCCTGGTGCTGGCGTGTTCCAGGGGTGTCGGCACTGGCTCTCCCGGGGATGGCATTGACCAATTTACTCTCCCTTCCTTTGTACAAATCAGACAGCTGGAGGATACAGCTGCAGCTGCTCTCTAACTTCCTCCAAATGTCAGTTACATCCGAGGAAGGGGACAGTAAAGCAGCCACTGTTTGACATAGCAATGTCACACAATTCCTGAGAGAGACAGCACCGACAGTGGTTAAATGGCACCGGCACCACAGATGAGCATAGCTGCAATGAATAAATTCAAAATCAAGGAAAAAGGTATCAGCCTAAAACCAGAAGACGTGTCAGTATCCAAATAAATAAAATATAACTTTTATAAAATATTCAATAAATAAAATAAAGGGCTATTACAGCCACACAAAAATACAACAAGGAACAATTGATTTGAGAGGTGATTTCTAAGACTATCATACATTACAGTATAAGTATTAAATATAAAGATGGGAAAAAATTTATAACACAAATTATCCCCTGAACTACGCACACAAATTATGTAAGTATCGCATCATGAGATTCTATATTAGTTTACCTATAATATTAACAAGCTGCAGACCCGGCGTTGCCCAGGCATAGTATCTAACTGTTCTTAGTTCTAACATAACAGAGTGTTTACTTTGCACATATGTGGTGCCCCTGAGAGTCCAGTCACCACGGAGGTACTGCACCTCAGCCAGAGGTATGGTACTCCACTCTCAGGTAAGGAGGGAATACTGCCCGGCACCCAAATATCCACCACCCACACCACACCACCCAGGTCCTGGGGTTTGAGCGGACCCTGTTTAGGGAGGGCCCCATCCCAGGCTGGAATGGAAACAGAAACAGGTAGGGGATGTGGGTGGAGGAAGAAGAAAACGGGAGCACTAGGAAGTAGAATAGGGGCAACAACAGAAAAGATAACGCGTAGAACATGACGGATGTAGGAGGATGTAGAAAGAAGAACGAGAGAGTTGGAAAAATGACACGGTCACAGGTAGACGTGGGTGATCCAGATCCTGGGGATTGGAGCTGGTAGGAGCTCGTCCCAGGATGAGAGAAGCAACGAACTGACAAAGGAGCCAGTGAGGGGCTCTGGAGGGACAGAAGAGGTCCCAGGGGCACGGTAGGTAAGGAATCCACCCATGGAGCCCATATCTAAGCTGACGGAGTCCAGGGCCAGATAGAGGGACTGGGCCACAGAGGGCAACCGGCCCCAGACTAGTGGAGTGACTGAAGGACTCAGCTAGCAAACCGGAGACTGAGGTATCTTTATGTGTCACGGTCCAACTCTACACTTACTCATCAAATAGGCGGCCACGTAGGGTCGAGGGGACCAGGATGAAATCACCCGTCAGGACCCGAGGCTGCCGGCTTGAGACACTGAGTGTGAGGCGCGGGACAGAAGGGAGAGACCCAGTCAAGTTACCCGAGAGTTGTCTGGAGACTTGGTTCTGAGTACCCCCACGGCCCTGGCGGGTGTGTCATTTTTTTTGTGTCATGAACAGGATATACCAACCCAGTAAATAGGGCCTTGTACGCCCAAAGACTGAGTCGAAGACTGTGTAATGGTGCCCGCCAAAAAAAACAGGCGCCATGTGCATGCCAAAGAGTGTGGCGCAGCCTCACATCATGGGCCGGGTTGCCGAAGGGCGCGAAAAGCCATGCCTGCCCACTGTAAGGACTTTGATACCAAAGAGCCCGCCTGTCAGCCTGAGAGATCTGCCTACAGGTATGGCCAACATCGAAGAAGAGAGGATCCTCCCACAAAAGGGAGAGGAGAAAGAGAGTTCTGGCAGCGGTGCAGGAGGGTGTGTCACGGAAGACACAGAGAGAAACCCGGTTGGCGCCATGGCGAGTGGAGGTTAGCGAGCTCTGGAGCGTGGGGTGGAAGTGGAGGACTCCTCCAGCTGATCAAGGAAGGACTTTAGCCAGATGCCCTTAATGAACCCAAAGTTTTTGCGGGACGAAATGATGAAAGAGCTGAGCCGCTGGCTCGTGAAGACACAGCTGATGGCGGTGGAGAGATGTAGGGAGGCCCTGCTACAAAAGGTGTCTCAGCAGTGGGCCGCCTCATGCACAGCATCCCCAACTCCATACAGAGATGAGGAGAAAGAACCCGGCGCCGGCGAAGACAGTGGTGCAGATATGGACATTACCCCGGTAGCCGAGGAAAAACAAATAGGGCCTGTCAAGCCCCCTGCAGCCCCTAAACCTGGTCAGGAGTTAAGAGACCTGGCCTGGGATCAGACCACAGTCATTGGGGACAGACTGGCAGTTCCGCTAAAACCCGAACCCATGTCCCAGGAAGTACGTGGGGAGAGGGTGGTGTTTAGATGGAAGCGCTGGGTGAGGAACTCATGGGATTCCCTGGGGAAGCCGATTCAGGAGAGGCATGTGTAGAAACCCTCAGCTGGGGGGAGCACTGCTGTCAGTGGGTGGCCAGGTGGGAGGCAGAGGTGGAGGAGTGGAATGCCCAGTGGAAAGCAGTGGAGTAGCGGAATATGAAGGCAAAGGCTTAGGCCCACAAAACCAGGCCCGCTGATCGGGGCCCGCGGAGGCAATGCACGGTGGTCGCTTTTGATTTAAAGCGAGGATGGGGGTTCAATAAAGAACCCGGGGTGACCACAGACTTATTCGTGACCAGGCGAGATGTAGAGGAACACCTGCAAAAGGGGAACCCCCATCGAGATCTGCACCCAGTGGACATAGTAACTTTTACCCAGCATGTTGTTGAATGCAGGGATTATGCCTTCAGTGTAAAGAAAGTCAGCAAAGACATACTGCCCCCTCTGACAGCAAGAGACGCACAACCTTTAGCCGCAACAGTGATCGAAAAATTGCCTAAGGTGCGGGAACAGGCAACACAATCTCGCACTATAGGTTATATGTGGCCTGTGTCATCAGGAGAGGCACAAATTAGCTGGTTCAAAGAACTGCCTTAAGTGAGAGAATGAGAATGAGAATCTGCGTCCATTTCTAGACACTACAGCATGCATTGCCAGACCGGCAATGCATGCTGGGAAATGATAATGGCGGTGCCCACCAGAGACCGATGCAACACCCTCGCAGCTCCTGCCTTGGCTACCAACCTCCATGGCTCCATGACAAGCGCACCCCCCCTGCTCCTCCCCCCACCCATTCCCCTTCAGTAAGATTTTTTTTTATACATTCGCTTTTTAAGGCGCACCCCGTCCCCCCACCCAATGTGGGGGAAACAAAAGTGTGCCTTAAAAAGCGAAAAATACGGTATGTTTTTATTTCTGCTCCATCACGTCAACTTTTGTTTTACGATGAATTATAAATTACAGCACATTACTACAAGTTTGCACATATTTGCATCATATTTGTGCCCTGAAATCTAATTAATTAATTACCGTACATTCAATCATAGTAACATAGTTTTTACATAGTAACATAATTTTTAAGGTTGAAGGAAGACTTTAAGTCCATCTAGTTCAACCCATAGCCTAACATGTTGATCCAGAGGAAGGCAAAAAAAACCCATGTGGCAACACTAAGCTCCACATTGGGGAAAAAAATTCCTTCCTGACTCCAGGTACGGCAATCAGACTAGTTCCCTGGATCAACGCCCTGTCAAAGAATCTACTATGTATCTCTGGTAATATTATAGTTTTCATGAAAGGCATCCAGGCCCTTCTTAAATGTTAGTAGTGACTCACTCATTACAACATCATGTGGCAGAGAGTTCCATAGTCTCACTGCTCTTACAGTAAAGAATCCGCGTCTGTGATTATGATTAAACCTTCTTTCCTCCAGACGTAGAGGATGCCGCCTTGTCCCCCGTCTCAGGCCTAAGAGTAAAGAGATCATTAGAAAGGTCTCTGTACTGTCCCCTCATATATTTATACATTATTATAAGATCACCCCTAAGCCTTCGTTTTTCCAAGCTAAATAACCCCAAGTTTAATAACCTGTCTTGGTATTGCAGACCCCTTAGTCCTCTAATGACTTTTGTCGCTCTTCTCTGAACCTGCTCTAGTTCAGCTATGTCTTTCTTATACACCGGAGACCAGAATTGTACACAGTATTCTAAGTGTGGTCGCACTAGTGACTTGTATAGAGGTAAAATTGTGTTCTCCTCATGAGCATCTATGCCTCTTTTAATGCATCCCATTATTTTATTTGCGTTTGCAGCAGCTGCCTGACACTGGGCACTAAATGTGAGTTTATCATCTACCCATACACCCAGGTCTTTTTCAGTGATAGTTTTGCCCAGTGTTTTACAATTAGGCACATATAATTATACCTTGTGTTTCCTCTGCCCAAGTGCATGACTTTACATTTATCCCCATTAAAGCTCATTTGCCATTTAGCAGCCCAAGCTTCTAGTTTACATAAATCCTCCTGTAATAATTAAATATAAAATGTACATGTACAGCGTGCTGCTTGTAAGTTCTAATTTCAGTAAGTAAGCTAACTGTAAGCCATTTTAATCAAAAATGTTGGTTGGATGATTTTCTTGAATATGTGATTTCAGACTTGTCACGGTATAACATCCAGCAGTAGTCTGCCATCATGCTTGCATTCCAGAACCCTTGGTAGCACCGCTCCATCACCTGAATATCCTGGAGGAAGCGTTCTCCCTGCTCATTGCTCACCATGCCAAGATTTTCAGGAAAAAAGTCAAGATGGGAGTGCAAAAAGTGAATTTTCAGGTACATGTTACAGCCCAGTTTTTTTTATGCATCAAGCAGGTTCTGAACTCCTTCTTTATATGCTAGAGACCTGTGGTTAACAAGAAAGTTTTCAAAATGCCACTTGAATGAACTGCACACCTAGCAGAAACTGTCCGGATGATTTAAATAATTTCTCGGCATGGTGACACTGAACAATGAAGAAGAATAAAATAAGGCTAATGGAATAAAATAAGGCTGTTGTTTATTTTAACAAAATAAGTTCTTTATTTTATCGAAATAAATTCTTTGTTTTAACGGAATCTGAAAGACTAAAGATAAATACAGTCATTGATATTAGCGCATAATATTCAAGTAGCAATATCTCGAAAACTACCGTATATGTGATGGAGAAAAAATACACACAGATCTGAATTCAGCGCCAAAAATACCACAATGATGACATAAAATTGTTTCTGATGAAAATTACTTGTTGGCTTGTTGTATCCATGACCTCTGCATGTGATGAAATTAGCACCTGTACAATGCTAAGGAAATCCAGAAAACTTGCACTGTTTTCAGACCTTGAGGACTGTAATTGGCCACCCCTGCCCTTGAGGTCTCTGTGGAAGTAGCCAGGGGGAAGAAGAATCTTTGAGCCCTTTCACTGCAACTGCAGCTGTCCCTGGACTCTCTTCAGCCCTGTGCTCATGGTGTGTTGTTTGATCAAAATCTGCATGTATATCCTGAGGCCAGCAAAGTGTCAGACAGGTCAGAAGAGCTGTGCCCATGTTGTTTTTTTGTTTCCTTGCACATGTGGTTCAGATTTCTTTTTTTCTGCCCCAAAATCTGCAGCAAATCTGCCAAAAAAAAAACACTTTTGCACAGTACTCATGAACTCTCATAGACTTTGCTGCCTTCGGGATAGACATGCAGATTCTCAAAATCAGCTTCTAAAAAAGCATCAAAGAACATGGCGAGGCCACATTGGGATTCCCTGCTGCATGATTGCAGCTGTATGTCCTG